>RCUC01119224.1:0-75257 GCA_003697995.1 Taxidea taxus jeffersonii
ATATTAAAATTATAAATTATAAAATTTATAATTTTATAAGTAACTTTTCCTCTCTAGGATTATGACACATCACTCTTTAGTTATTTTTTAAAAGATTTTGTTTATTTATTTGACAGAGATCACAAGTAGGCAGAGAGGCAGGCAGAGAGAGAGGAGGAAGCAGGCTCCCTGCTGAGCAGAGAGCCCAATGCAGGACTCGATCCCAGGTCCCTGAGATCATGACCTGAACCAAAGGCAGAGGCTTAGCCCACTGAGCCACCCAGGCACCCTCTCTTTAGTTATTTTTGTGTAACTTTCTATATACAGGTATTTGGGTTTATTCCTGGGCATTTTCTATTTTGTTTTTGTTGTTATTTTGCTTAATTATTTTTTTTAATTTTTTATTTATTTGTTATAGAGAGAGCACAAGAGCAAGCACAGGCAGACAGAGAGGCAGGCAGAGGCAGAGGGAGAAGCAGGCTCCCTGCCGAGCAAGGAGCCCGATGTGGGACTCGATCCCAGGACGCTGGGATCGTGACCTGAGCCGAAGGCAGCCGCTTAACCAACTGAGCCACCCAGGCGTCCCTTGCTTAATTATTTTGTTGGACAATTGTTATGCTACTGTAGAAAGGATCTTCTTATCATTTACACATTCTAAATTGTCATGGTCAATATAAAAGAAAGTTCTGAGTTTTGTTTTTTAACATTTTATATGGCCACTTTAATGAATACCCTTACTTTTTAGTATTTTTTTAGTTAAGGGTTTTATGTAGAGATAAAATATTATCTTCAAAGTATTATACTTTTGTCTTTTTCTTACCAGTATTTACACATCTTTATTATTATTTTTAACTCACATTATTCCATTTGTTGATATTCCTAGTGCACGTCAGGAGCCATCTTGGAATTCTGCCTCTCATACTCCTGATACCTTATTATTTATGTTATAGTTTTACCAGGGTCATATTTTATAAAGTAAAGAAAATAGCTATAATTATTTTTTGTCAAAAAAGAATATCAGAGGTGCCTGGGTGGCTCAGTGGATTAAGCCTCTGCCTTCGGCTAGGGTCATGGTCTCGGGGTCCTGAGATCGAGCCCCACGTCGGGCTCTCTGCTCCACGGGGAGCCTGCTTCCTCCTCTCTCTCTGCCTGCCTCTCTGCCTACTTGTGGTCTCTGTCTGTCAGATAAATAAATAAAATCTTAAAAAAAAGAAGAATATCAAATTTTATCAGCACTATTTTAACACCTATTGAGATAATCCTGGTGTTCATTTCCTTTAATATGTTAATGTAGTAGATTACATCAATACATTTCTTTTTTAAAATGTTTTATTTATTTGACAGAGAGAGAGACACACAATGGGAACACAAGCAGGGGGAGTGGGAGAGGGTGAAGCAGGCTCCCCACCAAGTAGGGAGCCTGATGCAGGGCTCCATCCCAGGACCCTGGGTTCATGACCTGAGTAGAAAGCAGACGCTTAATGACTGAACCACGCAGGCAACTCCATTTCTTTTTTTTCAAGATGTATTTATTTATTATTTGAGAAAGAGAAGGCATGGTGGGGAAGGGGCAGAGGGAGAGAGAAAGAGAGAATCTCAAGCAGGATCCCTGCTGAGCTCAGAGCCTGATGTGGGGCTCAGTCTCACAGCCCTGATATCATGACCTGAGCCAAAATCAAGAGTCAGATATCTAACTGACTAAGCCACCTAGACATTCCTATCAACACATTTCTTGATGTTTAAATTTTCTTCCTTTGGCTCAATCCTATGTATCAATTAGGAGCTACTTTTTGCTGCTAATGATAAATGGCAGAGTGGCTTAAATCAGTTAGCAGTTAATTTTCCCATGTCAGGGTAGTCCAGAGCAGGTCTGGAGATTGTACCCAGTTATCAAGAAGCCAGGCTACTTTCTTTGGCCTCCCCATCCTTCACCTGCAGTTCCATTCTTCACTTTGCCTCATTATCTGAGATGGTTGTGGGTACTCCAGCTAACACATCTGTGCTGCAGGCAGGAGACATGATGAGTGCATCAGGCAGGGTCCTGCCAAGACCTGGAGTAATGGAGTGAATTTAATGATGGACTCTTTACAACAGTGTGGGCAGGGTGAAGGGAAATAAACAAGGAATGGTAAAGAACCCAGGGATTAGCAACAGCAGAAAGCCCTTAGGAATTGTAAGCTTGAAGGGGAGAGGGGAGGAAATGGTTGCAGGAATACAGAGAGAGCTGCAGCAGTAGAGGGAAGCAGCCACTGTCAATGTATGGCCTGACAGGGAGGGAGCCCAGAGAAAAAATAGGCTGATTTCTCTGCTCTTCCAGACTCCACCTCTTGCTGGTGCCTGTCATTGGCCAAATGTAGCTAGAATCTAGAGGGTGAAGGTAATTGCTGGTGGGTCCATCCAGGTCAGCCGCTTATCAGGCCACAGAGCAGAGTAGGTAGAGTGGGAAAGAGCTGAGAGTGGCTCTGCAGAATAGACAGCACAGAGGAGGGAGAGGATGAGAGGAATCAGGCCAGCTGCCTGTCCCCACTGTAGGGTTCTCATGGAATCCCTACTGAGAAATTTCACTAACATCGTCTTTGCCAGTGCTGAATTACATCATCCCATAAATCTGTAGGTGATATTGGGAAATGTAGGCAGTAATTGTTCATTTGCTTGTTTTCAGCTGGGCTCATTCCCCACCAAATAAAATCAAACTACTGTTACAAAGGAAGAGGAGAATGGATAATGAGTAGACAACTGACAGTCTTTGCTACAGTCTATTTGATCTGCTGCTGCAGTCAATTGCTAACATATTACTTAGGATTTGGGATCTATTTTCCAAAATAAGATTGCCTATAGTTTTTCCTTTGGTGCTAAACCTGTTGTTTGTGGAACTCAATGTAGAATAGCCTTGTAGAACATGAAAGTAAACTCTCCATGCCATCATATACTATGAAACAATTTGTATTACATATAAACTTTCTTGATTTTCAAAATTATTGGGATATGCTTGTATATTCTCTTTTAAGGTATATTCTCTCATAAACTCTCCTCAGTAACTAGTTATATCTTCTTATTCCTGATTTGTTTAGATGTGTCTCCTCTCTTGGCACAGTTTCAAAGATTAGTCTCTGTTATTTATTTCTTTTAGTTTTATTGATCAAGCCTAATTTTTATGTTTTATTAATGTGTGCTTTTCCTTTAGTAATTACTTTTATCGCTTTTTTTGAGATTGCTGTGCTTTCTTTATTATCTTGTGTAAAAACTTAGGCCATTTATTCTGAATATTTCATGTTTTCTAGTATATGACATGACATCTCTCTGTGAATTCTACACTGGATACATCTCACAGGTTTTGGTTGAGAGTGTTCTCATGGTTGGTTGTTTCTAAACAGCTTAGAAATTTTGGTCATGAGTTTTTACTTTAACCCAATGATTATTTAGAAAAACATTAAAATATTTTTGTTCACCTTTTTGTGGTCTATTTCAAATCTTATTGAATGAAGTTAAAGAATATTACCTGTGTGTTCTTTCTTTTTGAGAACTTGTTGAGGTTTTCTTTGTGGCTTCATAGAGGGTTAATTATATTTTTGTCCGCTCAATCTATTGATTTCAGATGGCTAAGTTCAGGTCTCCCAACAGGAGTTGTAGACTACGAATTTTCAGTTTATCTTTCCATTTATAATAATTTTTAAATCATATATTTCCAAACTATGTTGCTAAATGTGTAGGAAACTAAGTACAAAATGTCCATTTTGTCACTTTTATTGTTTCTCATCTTGAATTCTATCTTGTTCGGTATTAATACTGCTATCTATGTTTTCCTTCTGTGAACATTCACATGGAATATCTTTTCCATCCTTTCATGTTTTTTACCTTCATGTGTCATTTTGTTTTAGGTGCACCTCTCAGAAAGAGTATGTAATTGGATTTTTTTACACCCAGTCTGGGGCATTTCTATCTTTAATAAGGGGATTGATTTGTAATTATTATGGTTACTGATCCATGCTATCTTAATTTGTTTTCTATTTACATAAGAATTTGTTATTGTTTTTCTAGCTTTCCTGTCCAGCCTCTGTTGTCTCTCACATTTTCCTTAGTCTCTGTGTTTTTTCCTGTAGTGGTTTGCAAGTTATACATCCCTACTTCTATTTCTATAGCACAAACCCTTAAATTCTGTCCACATATTTAATCTTACGTTTGTAAAGTCAACATCTAGAGTTAACACTAACAATGCTAATAGTAACCGCTGACATTTATGGGGTGCCAGACACCGTTCCAAGTGCTGTACAACTATTAATTAATTTCAGCTTCACAGCACTTCAGCAAGATGGTTTTAATTATTTCCATTTTACAGATGAAGAAATCTGAGGCAAAGAGAGGTAAGTAAACTTTCCAAAGTCATACAGTGAGCAAATAGGACTTGACCCAGCCAATTGATCCTGCAGCCCAGGTTCTAAACTACCACCATGATCCAGCCTCTCTGCAGTGATAGAATCGGGTCAATGGCCTTTGAACTCTAACGAGAACTTTAGCATGTGTTCTCTGACTGCTCTTGCCCTCCATTTTTAGATCATTTGGTATTTAATTTCTTACTGTTATCCTCCTTTTTCTTTCTAAAAATATTATTCATCAACTATTCTTTGGACTAAACTATAACTTCTACAGTGCACTTCCCTTTTGTGCATTTCATGGCATCTTTTTTTCTTATATTTATTATTTCATTTTGCTGACTACAGCATCAAGAAATTCAAAGATGTAGGGGCGCCGGAGGGCTCAGTTGGTTAAGCATCTGCCTTTGGCTTATGTCATGATCTCAGGATCCTGGGACTCCCTGCTCAGCAGGGAGTCTGCTTCTCCCTCTCACTCTGTCCCTCACCCCCACTCTTGTTCTCTCTCTCCTGCTCTGTTCTTTCTCTCAAATAAATAAATAAATTAAATCTAAAAAAAAAAAGAAATTCAAAGGTATAAAAAAAGAAAGGAATTTAAAGGTGTGGATTATAAACTTTTGGGGCTCAAGTATGCCTGAAAATCACCTTAATTTACTTTTCTGCACAATACCTTGTTTAGCTAAGAATAGGATTCAAGGTTCAAAATAATTCTCACTTTTACCATCTCATCCTATCCTCTTCTCACATCCAGTATTATTGATGAGAAGTCTGATGTGAATCTGATTCTTGTTCTTTTCTATGTGATCTCTGACAGCTGTTAGGATTTTTTCTTTCTTTGGGGTCCTGAGATTTTACTATGGTATCCAAAGTGAGTATATTCTTCATTCATTCTCTGTAGCATTTGCATCTTTCAAGTGTCATGTGTTTCTTTAGCTCTGGGACATTTTCTTCTGTTATGGATTCTATCCCCTCTATCATCTGTTTCATCTCTTTTTCTAGAACTTTGGAAACAATTCCCCAGTTACTTGCCCTGAGAGGTATCCTAGAGACTCTCTAGCTACTTGCATCTATTGTTTGTGAGTCTGAAGTGATTTCTTGTGTGTATGTTGGCCTTAGTTTCAGTCTTATCTATTTTCTATCTTCCAGAGATTCCTTAATGTTTCTGGCCTCCCGATGGCAATCTTTCTTGTTTATCAGCACTGCTTCGCATTTATTGCTTTCCCGTAAAACATATTTTTATGTATTTTCTAATGATGTTAGACAGAGGGGTTGAAGATGTATGTTCCTAATCTGCTATTTTGATCCAAGCCTCCACATTTATTTTTGTCTTATTTTACAGTATATGATTTGTGTTGTCTCACAAACTTTGGAGAACTAGGTAGGTTAAAAATAACAAATATAGGGATGCCTGGGTGGCTCAGTTGTTTAAACACCTGCCTTCGGCTCAGGTCATGATCCCAGCGTCCTGGGATCGAGTCCCACATCGGGCTCCTTGCTTGGCAGGGAGCCTGCTTCTCCCTCTGCCTCTGCCTGCCTCTCTGTCTGCCTGTGCTCGCTCCTGTGCTCTCTATCTGACAAATAAATAAATAAAATCTTTAAAAAAATAACAAATATATAAAAATAAATAAACATCATAGAAGTTATTGAGATGTTACCTGTTCCTTTTCATACAAGTACTTACCACAAACCCCTGCATCTCTGAAAGCTGTCAGTCATATGTTATTTTGCAGACAGTTTTGGGGGCTTGTGTCCTAAACCATTACGGATCTAGGGGCAGAAATATGATGGTTTCTCCATGGTGAAAGATTATTTCAGATCCCTCAGGCCCACAAGTGGGAAGAAGAGGTAGACTATAAGACTCACTCATCAAGGGACTATATCTATTTGTTTCATTGCTCTATTACTTGAGCCTAAGCCATATCTGTTGTTCAATAAATGAATGGAAAAAAAGAACTTGTTGTCCAGCGAAAAGGTGTCAGTTATGCCCTCATACTTGTGTTTTCCTGCTCTTATATGAATGCTAGAATGAGATTTTGACCCATGGCCCCCTGTGGATACAATCTCTAAGGAAGACATATGTAAATTCTTTCAGCAGTCATCCAGAATCCTTCCTCTATCCATTAACAAAAAATAAGAGCTAACATTCACTCAGTGCTTATTCCATGTCACTTTTCTAGGTGCTTTATATGTGTAATCTCATTTTATCTTTATAAAAACCCACTGATAGACACTTCAGTTATCTCCAGTTTACAGGTGAGCACACTGAAGCTCAGGGGCATTAAGTTGCCTGTGGTCACATAATTGTGGTAGTAGAGCCAGGATTTGCCCTGAGGCAATTGGATTCTGAAGGGGAGCAGAATGTACCAACTCAAAATATGCCTCTTTGGCATACTGATTATTTTGAGCTGGTTATTTTTTTTTTTTCAAAAACAGCAGATGTGGTGAGGTTTTGAAAACCAGATACAAGTTACCTTTTTGTAAGAGACATTTACATTTACAAGAGAAATAACCATTTGTAAGGGTGTCTCCCTCCCTGTACCAGGAAGGTGGGGGTGGTTGACTCTCAATCACTAGAAACTGTTACCAGTGGAGAAGAGGGTGACTTGAATCTAAATAACAACCTCTCCCTTATTACTGTTTCCTGGTCACCTTTCATAATTGACTCTGCATCCCCCAAAATCTTCTTGTGTCTTAAGCTGAAGATGGTATTTAAGGTGGTGATTTTGGCTATTTTGGAGAGTGACTCACTTTTCTTGTGTGTCTCCATGTTTCATCCTAAGATGAAACAGGAGGTAAACATGTTATTAAACATTTGTTTGATTTTCTCCTGTTAATCTGTCTCATATCAATTTAATTCTCATGCCAGCCAAAAGAATCTTGAAAAATAAAGAAAAAAATTTCCTCCCCAACAAGTCTGCCTGCTAAACTGCTATGACATATTGTCTCTATGTCAGATCTTTTTTGCTGGTTTTTCCCCATTTTATCTTTAAAAATGTCTTGAAGGCTTTGTCCAGATCACTGCACCTGATTCGAGAGTCTCTTGGGACATGGCTTTAGAGGTTCAACCTGGTCTTTTATTAGCCAATTCCATAAAGTCAAGACACTGAGTTAGATCTGAGTCAGTGCACTCTGGCCCAATGCAGTGTTCCCTCAACCAAAGATGTCTTGCATGAAATATTATGCAAATCTGGTTGTAAATTCTCCTCATAAAAATCTGGAATGGATGGAAACAATTTCTGATGTTAATATTATTAGTAAGGAGATAATCATTTAATCAATGTTGTACTTCCCTTTAGAACTTATGATACCTCTACCTATTGATTTATGGACCACACATTTGTGCATAAACTATATTTTAACTCTATCACACACCTCATAAAATAAGCAGGGCCAATGCACAAATGATGTAACAGTCTCTCTTCTCCCAAAGGAGATTTTTTCTTTCCTGCCTGACAGACCCAGTGCCTTAAACCCAAAAGCCCATCTCGTATGCATTCATTTTTGGCTGTGTCATTTTTCAGAGTTGCACTCATAACTTTCAACCATATTTATAAGGAGTGAGTTATTATATTAAACCAGTGGATTAATGTAGTATTTGGATTTAAAACGTTCCATTTTTGGCTCCATTTTGCCATGTTTCAGCCAAGTATACATATATCTGTGGAATGCGATTTAGATTTTTCTTTGCTGCTTGCTGGTTTTCTGCTAGTTTATTTTTCCTTTACCTTTTGTAATGTTGCCTTCTGTCTGGACATTTTAAACTCTTGAGAACTGCAATAATGTATGTTATAAGAAGCAGCAGGTAATCCCATAGATGATGAATCAGGTGGCCATGTTCAAAGACAATCCATTACGAGCTTGCACAGTATGTGTGGTGGGAGTTTGAGGAGGAGGAAAGAGTCCCTATAAATAAGGATGTCGCTTTGGCCAATATTTGATAGAGGAACAACTAACTTTATGTTTTAATGATCTGGAAGGGGCTGTTCCTATACACCCCGATATTTACAGACTGGAAACTGGGGAGGGAAATGTGTCTTGCCTGGAAAAGGTTAAAACAGATTTGCAACCGAAGAGATATGTCTAAGGGGTCTCCGTTAAGACTTATAATATAAGCTAAAAAAAAAAAAACCCTACCCTTCACTTAGATGGATTGAGTCCAGGTTTTCCCTTAAAAAAAAAAAAAAGAATTGAAATTGGAGACCCCTACCTCGAATAGCAGAGGTCTCTTACACTGAACCCTGTGTATGTGAGATCAAGTTTCTCTTTTTCCAAACAGAACTGAATTGAAAACCAGCCTAAACTGATCTCCTACCTTACTCACCCCACCCCCAACCTGGAACTGAACCAAAAGAATCATTTTAAAGTCTCAAATCCCAAGTGTAAGTAAATTACAATAGCCCTCCCCCATCAAAAAAGTTAGATATTTCTAATACTCTTAAAAACGGAGCCAGCTCAAACTGGCTTGGATCTACATTTGTTAGACCTAAATACATGGAGAATAACATCAGATGTGACTCAAAGGAGAACTTTACATGTGGGCTCCTTGAGTGTGTGGCTTTCATCTATGTTGAGCTGACTAAAAACAATCCCCGTAGTAGAATAAGTAGCAAATTTATTCTGATACATGGGGGAAGGGAGGACCTACTCTAAATGAATGTACACATCCTATGTGTGTGTGTGTGTGTGTGTGTATTGGGGGTGATGTGTGTTGGGGGGTGATACGTACAGAAGGAGGATAGTGTGATTTGTATTAAAACTCTTGCAATCATGTTCAAGTTGACAAGATAACCTATCACTTAAGAAGCTAATTATACAGTGGATTTTCTGGGGCCACTCTGTTGTTATCATCTTCCCTCTGAAAAATGTGTTTTAAAACCTCCCCACCAGCACAAACACTGCGATCTATAGAGCGTTCACTGCCATGCACAAAACTACTCCAGTTAGAAATTTCCTGAGGGATGTCCCCTGTTACCCTCTGCCCCCACCCACACACATATACAACAGATATCATGGTTACAGCCTCATGTTGCCAGCATCTGGAAGGCACATGGACACACTCTAAGATGAAACAAGCCTTGGGGTTTTGGTGCGATAAGTGAATTGCTAAGTGAGTTTGCCTGTTTCATCCAAGTAACTAAGATGTAGATGCAGTAAATACACAATAAATACTCTGGTCTCTGATACCCGCTCTCGGTGACTTCAGGGTGGCTCTGTGTGCTCTTGGAAACAGAAATCTGTTCCTATTTCTGATTTTTATTAATCTGCCTTCAGAATGTTGAATCTCTGATTCAGGACCTAGAAGTCTTAACAAGGGAAGTAAAGAAGGCAGTGGAAATATGAATGTGTGCTTCTGCTGCACACAAAATGATTCAGGTGAAAAGGAGCAAAACTGGAATCCCATCTGAAAGTAGAATTTGCAACACTAGGTAACAGCTGCCTATGAAGGTCTGTGGGGAATTTATTTTTTTCCAAGTTACAAATTAAAAGGGGTTCTTTGGCTAAATAAAGATTTGGGGGAAAACAAATTCGAACAGCCATAAATCTGAGACAAATATATTCAGAGTGGTAATGAGAGACATTTGGAAGCAATAGCATTGTATGCCTCCTGAGTGATTGCTTGATTTTAAGGAAGTGATCTTCTCCACCCCCCCCCCCAAAAAACAACAAACCTTTTGAACTTTCAGAACTCCATTCGTGTTGATCTAATTTTTCAAGGCTAAAAAGGCTGTCTGGGTGAAATTGACACTCATTTCTAGGCATACATTACATGTCATAACCAGATTACTGTTTTCCTGATCCTTCTCCACTGTTTCTTCCTCACTGATGAGTCATTACATTTCGGGTTGCCACCTCAGGTCACCCGAGAAGGTCTCCATACATCATCACGGCTGGAATCTGTCACTTTTGACTGGCCCTTGTTTTGAAGCCTGCGATCTGGTGTTAGGGAAGTCAGTACCCATTGACCTTTCTGGTGTAACTCCTGGCATAGACTGCTTGTTTAGCTTTTAGAGCCTTTAGGTTGATTAGACAGAGTGATTAAATCTCCCGGATATGTTCACTTACATTGAATGTTCTTGGACATTAATTTTAATGCTCTCTAAATGACTTGGCTTTATAAGGTGTTAAGTGACCTAAATGGATAGAAAACAGCTCAGGGATCTCAAGAAGGCTTCCCCCCAAATTGGGTGGAGGAGTTTCTGAATGACAGACCTTGTGGGAAAAGTCATCCTCGGGAAGTTCTCCATCTCTTCTTACTTCTATCAGGAGGCTCCCGGTTACTTGGTTGACAGGAAGGTTGTGAGTGAGGGGTAGCACAATGAGGAAGGGCAAACAGCCCAAATGTGCAAACTTCAATCAGAGTGTCTCCTTCAGAAATCCTTCAGAGAAACCTTTCATTTCTGAAGATAAATCTGGTTTAACTACTAAAAAGTGAAAGCAATTCCCCCAAAGCAAAGCCATAGCTGTAGCCATACATGGCTATTTCTTTCCATGGCCAATCCCAAAGAAAGCCACAGACAATTTTTAACCTCCAAAAGTGGCATGTTTCTGCGACTTGCATTTCAGAATCAAGTATTTCTTATTCAGCTCCCATCTCTGTACCTGAAAATGACAACTCAAGATGAAAATGTCAATTGACCCTTAATAATTGGCATTAGGGAAAAATGATTTCTAATCTGTGGTAACTCTGATGCATATAGTCCTCATTATAGGGCCATCAATACATATTAAAATGCATGTTAAAATCAAGATCATCAGAAAAATATTTTAATTCTTATTTAATGACAGTTGAATCATTGTCACATATGATTAAGTAATGAGGGCTATGTGATTCAGCTAATGACATCTTTACTAATTTAAAAAATCTTACAAAAGAATTCCCAGCTAATTATGATTGACTTGTTTTCTCTTGATAAGTAAGGTTATTTTCAAAAAAAGTTAATAGAGAAATCCTGTTTTAAAATTATAATCTGTTTGAACCTCTTTGCATTTTAAGTTTTCTAAAATCTATATTAAAAGGACATTTAGGGGACCGATTATAGCTCTTTTTGGTTTTACCCCCATCCATTGGGTACCCACTTGGGGCAGATACTAGAGATATCAACATGGACAAGACAGAAGATTATGGAGACTAGTGCAGGTAGCAGGTGGGTACACAAATTATAGTGCATATGACAACATACAAAGGATACATGCATTCAAGGAAGGGTATGCAAAGTGTTATAGGAGGATAGGGGAGGCAGCTCATTGCATGGTAGAGGTGATGTTAGAGGCTGTTATGGACCTGAGTAGGATGGCAGGGAGCCAAAAGGATAGGAAAGGAAGTTACGGGAGGGACCCATTCGAACAAAAGTATGAAGCCATGAGACTGATGATAGATGTAATAGAAGGGGGAATAATCCAGTATAATTCAAATTTTAAGGGGGTGCTGTGATATGAGGGTGGACAAGTGGTTTGTGAACTAGTTTTAAGACAACTTTGAATGCCCAGCTGAAGTGAGAGTTGAACGTAATTCTTCCAGCCCCCAAAACATACAGTCAAATAGTCAAACCTCAAGTCAAGGAGTGTGATGGGCACGAGAATGTCTATGAGGGGAGCAGGAAGGAAAGAAGGAAGGAAGGCTGGGCAGAGTGAGGGGAGTCTGGCAGAAAGGCTAGTTGGTTGGGGTTTTCTAGGTTTTTTTTTAAAATACAATTAGATATGTCACTAAAATGAGCATCTACTTTAGGTTGAATGTAGGAAAGATTGAAATTATTATCACTTTATTGTTACTTTGTGAGAAAAATTGAGACAGAAGAAACTGGCAACTAAATTTTTTTGTAGTGTGTGATCAGCATGAAGACTCATTCATCCATCTGGGGGATGAATGCTTTTCATTTATCAGGCACTGGGTTAAAAGCTAAAGCTACAGAGACAAATAACAAAACTATGTTCCTACTCTTCAAGGGGGTCACAGAGTGTGAGACCAAGAGATGAATAATCCTTCCCCATGCAAAGGAGTCAGTGCTAGACTCCAGGTCAGGTAAAGGTGGCAACAAGGTGGGAAGGATCAGGTTCTTGGATGGGTCTGGGAAAGCTTCCCAAAGGTATAGAAGTATAGTCTGGCAGCTCGTATCCATTCCTGATGGATATGAAGTGGTATCTCATTGTACTTCTGGATCGTGTCCTTATAAAGAGGAATGGTTTGCCAGGGATACCATACTTTATAGAGAAACCTCCAAGCTGCCTTATTGGAAAGCCCAGAGCGTCCAGCCCTGAAGAGTAGGGACCATAGGTAGTAGGGAGAGGATGGGGCTGGTGCCTATAACAGCCTTGAGGTGGGATGGGCTCAAAGACAAGATGAAATTGGTTGGGGGAAAGCCTGAGCATTGTAAAAAGGAAGCCAGAAAGCAAAGAACATATCTTTCCTTTTTTCTGAGGGCAAGAAGCTTCCTTCCAAATATTACCGATTGTTTTGTTGAAGGTTTAGAGCAAAAGATCATGAAAGCCATGGTTATTTGTTTTTATTTTTTTAAAAATTGTGGTAAAATATACCTAACATAAAACTGACCATCTCAAATATTTTTGAGTATAGAGTCCAGTAACATTAACTGCATTCACAGTGTTGTGCAGCCAACTACCACTAGCCATCCCCGTAAGTCCTTTCATCTTGCAAAACTGAAAGTCTATCCCCATTAAACACTAACTCTCCAGGCTTCCCTTTCCCCAGTCCCTGACAACCACCATTATTCTTTCTGCCTTTATGATTTTGACTATTCGAAGTACCTCATATAAGTAGAACCATATAGTATTTGTCCTTTTGTGACTGGTTTACTTCACTTAGCATAATGTCTTTAGTGTTCATCTTTGTAGCGTATTGTGCAATATTCTTCTTTTTAAAGGCTGAATAATATTGCATTGTGTGTATGTTCCACATTTCTCTTATCCATTCATTGGTTGATGGACAGTTGTGTTACCTCCCTGTTTAAGCTATTCTGAATAATGCTATTATGAAATGGGGTATACAAATGCCTTTTCAAGACTCTTAAGTTATTTTGGGTATATACCCAGAAGTAGGATTGATGGGTTATATGGTAATTACATTTTTAATTTTTGGGAACCTTCATACTGTTTTCCATAGCAGCTATACCGTGTTATATTTCCACCAACAGTGCACAAAAGGTTCCAATTCCTCTGCATCTGTGCCAACATTTATTGTTTTCTGCTTTTTTATAGTAGCCATCCTAATGGATATGAGGTGGTATCTCATTGTACTTCTGATTTGCATTTCCCTAATGACTAGTGATATTGAGCATCTTTTCATGTTACTAGCTATTTGTATATCTTTTTTGGGAGAAGTGTCTATTCTAATCTTTTGCCCATTGTTGAATGAGGTTGTCTGGGTTTTTGTGGTTGAGTTTTAGGAGCTCTCTATGTACTCTAGCTATTAATTTTTTATCATATATATGACTTGCAAATATTCTCTCCCATTCTATGGGTTGCTCTTTTACTCTACAGATAGTGTCTTTTGATGTGCAAAATTAAAAGAGTTTCAAGACTCTTTTGGACTATTTAGACTATTATTTAGACTACTTACCTGTGCCTTTGGTAGTATAGCCAAGAAATCATTGCATAATCCAATGTTGCAAAGCTTTTGTCCTGTGTTTTCTTCTAAGAGTTCTATTTTTTAAGGTCTTACAGTGATACATTTTGAGTTAATTTTTGTGTACAGTGTTAGGTAAGGGTCTAACTTCATTCTTTGGCATGTGGATAGTCAGTTTTCCCTGAACCATTTGTTGTAAAAGGAAGCCAAGATTATTCATATTAACTTTAAAAATGGGGTTAAACCAATTACTACTCCACCTGCTTCTAAGTGTTCTTTAGAAGAACAGAAAAAATAACCCATTTCTCAACCCATCATAATACATATGACTAAAAAGTGATGACCATAACAAGATTTGAGTAACTCACAAAAAATACTATAAAAAGGACGTTCTGAACATGATACCCTACTCTTTTTTAGTTCATACATCACAGCCCTTGGACCCTCTGTGTTCTATTTTCCCCACCCTGATCCTGCAGCCCTCTCCACGGGGAACTGCCATTGGTTTCTGTTCAATGTTTGCCCACAGTCCTAACTAATTGCAAGTGGCAGAGCCAAGATTGGGCCTTGATTGCTCAGAAACATGTTGGTTATTTGATAAAGCAGGTAGAATTAACTCTTGGGCATCTGTAGCCTGGTCCTTAGGGATGTTTGTAGGAACTGGCCTTGTGTCTGTCGGTGAGGACAGCCACAAGGCTTCACCTCTTATAGCCACTGCTATTGACATAGATTAAAGCTAGGATGGCAATTAAAGTGGCTTATAGCTCTAGTGAAAGGGACTTTCAGGGGTTAGAGCTGGGCCTGTTGAAATAAAGGGAGGTAATCTCTAAGATGTCAAATAAGCCCATGTGTCCAGGAAGGGTCACTGTGCTGTTTTTACAGGTGTCACCCTGAAGACACTGTCCTCAAATAACAATGTTCATGAAATAGAATTAAAACTGTTTTTGGCAATTAATAAGGATAATTCCTTGCTAACTAAAATATACAAACCAGTTGTTATAGTGCCGTGTCAGCTTCTGAATTCGACTACTCTCTACTCAATCAAAACACTTGATATGGTTTAAATAAACTAAAGAAATGCTTTTTGTAGTGAATAAAGGTAACTATAGCCAATCCCTTCAGGAGTGCATGTGCCTTGAGTTTAGGATTATGCTGCATCATATAAACTCACCAATAATAATGATGGCAAAATAGTAGCCCCTATTCACTGAGCACCTACTAAGTTTACATAATAAAATGTAAATATGGGGCACCTGGATGACTCAGTGGTTGAGTGTCCAACTCTTGGTTTTGGCTCAGGTCATGATCTCATAAGTTGTGGGATCGAGCCCCCCATCAGGCTCCCTGCTTAGCATGGAATCTGGTTAAAGATTCCCTCCGCCTCCCCCAACCCCCACTTGTGCTTGCTCTCTCAAATAGATAAATCTTTAAAAAAGGAAATGCATGATTTCATTTAATTATCACAAGAGCCTTTCAAAGTAGACATTATTTTTTTTTCCATTTTCCAGTGTGTCCAGCTCTCCCTCTACTCTCCCAGGCTGCCATTTTACTCTTCTCTTGTGGCTAGAAAGAGACCGGTCTAACAGTTAAGAACCATATGTTCAATTCATACCCACTACAGTGTGTCTTGCCTCCCATACTGATGGCCTTCTAGAAGTTTTACCCCTTCTTGATCTGTCCTTTGGCAAAATTAATTTTCCCTGGAGGAGATAGTAGTGGTTAGAAGGGGGCATGAGGAAGAATTTTGGGAATAAGTTAATATTCTCTTTCTTGACCTGGATGGAATTCCATTGGTGTGTTCACTTTAAAAATTCATTGTTTTTATAATTTTCTGTATACATACTGTACTTAAAGAACTCCTACCCTGTTTGCCCCTGATCTGTTACTATTTTTTATTCCCAATTTGAATAAGTTATTCAGTCTCCTGTTAAATGGCCAGGAACTGTCCTATGACAAAGTAGCAGAAGGCTAGATGGAATTAAGAGGATAGCATGCTACGTGGCCAAGCAGTCCATGTGTAGATCAGTCTGGAACCTTTGATCTGTTGAGCACTGTGCTCTCTACATGATTGAGTTATCTAGTTAGCACAAAATGGCCCCATCACAAATTGGTTTTTGGCATAAAATTCAAAAGATTCGTTCTTATCCCTGGGTGTACTCTGGTCAGACCTATGAGCAAAAGCTTTATCATTTGCATGAAGCTGCTTTTGAAAAACAAAATAGGCTCTCTGGGGTACTTCTGAGCTTGTCTCACTTAGAAAAGGCCAGAAAACAATCTACTCCACTGATTCACCCTGGGACAGAAATCAGATTAGTTTTGGTGGCAGGGATGGGGGTGTTTATCTCCTCACTATCCATCTGCCAAAGTGGATGAAAAACTCTGATGAATCCCTCTGGCCCCAGGGAATGTCAAGAGCACTTTAAAAAAAAAGAGTGGTAGTGACTGATGATGTTTGTTGAATACTTTCATGTGTGCTTAGTGAATATATTTTCCTCTAATCACAGTTTTCCAACCAGGATTACAGATCCATTTTACAGATTAAGAAAGTAAAGACCAGAGTGGGAAAGTGGTTTGCCAAGAATATATAAATTGAAAGTGGCAGAACACAGGTTAAAATATATCCTTTCTACTATCCTACAGTGTGTATACACCCACATCACTTAGAGGGAGGAGACAGGTAGATGAATTGAGTCAAACAACTCATTATCATCCAGAAGAAAACCTGTCTTTTTCTGTCAGTAAGAAATTTCAACCACTTTTTTTTCTATTGTCAAGGAGGAGTTATAAATACTTGGAACTGGAAGAACAAATCTGGGTTTGACTCCTGACTTTACCACAAACTGTGGGACCTTGTCATTTATAATTCTAAGTCTTATTTTTTCTGTAAAATAGGGATAGCAAAGCCTCCATGTGTCACAGGATTGTTAAAAAGATCACATGAACTATAATATAGGACAATATTTGAAAATAAAAAATGCTGTTACTGTATAAGAAGGAATTATTTGAATACAAGCTAAACAGTGACAAAGCACCAAAGAGGCAAAGAGCATGTATTCTGCAAGTTCAGAGAGAAAGCTATCACTTCTGGCTGTGAAAACAGAGAAGACTGCCCAGGAGAGTTGACCTATGAACTGAGTCTTGAGAGATAAGTAAGATGTCAGGGCACCTGGGTGACTCAGTCAGTTAAACACCTGACTCTTGATTTTTGGCTCAGGCCATGATCTTAGGGTCATGAGATAGAACCCTGCATGCGCCTCTGTGTTGAGCATGCGGCCTGCTTGAGATTCTCTCTCTCTCTCCCTCTGTACCTTCACTTGCTCCCTCTCTCTCCCCAAGAAAATTTAAAAATATATATAAAACATAAAAGAAATATGAGTAAGATTTAGACATGTAAGCATGGGGTGGGGGGTAGGATGTGAATGATGGAAGGAATAGCTTAAGCAAGAGCCAAGGCTTGGAAAGTCTGTTTTATGGGGAACAGTAAGTAGTTTAGTTTCAATGGAAGAGAGGATACAGGAAGAGGAATAGTAACAAAATATTGGTGTGGAAAGGTGGTACTGGTGAGTCTTCTGGACTCTCATAGAGGATGATTTTGAATGCCAAGGCAAGGAAGTGGGACTTCCTTCTTCAAGCAAATTGAAACCTTTCAAGGTTTTGTAGTGGAAGTGGTGAGTAAAGAGGCATGTGATAGGGCTATTTCAGGATAGTTGCTCACAATGTCGTGGGTGGATTGGCACAGGTACATACATTGGGTGGAATGATAAATGTGTGTGTAGATCCTCAGAGAGTATCCTGTAGGGGCCCAAAGCAGGCCACCCCAAGTTGGGCCACTTGGCATGAACATTATTTTGAGTTAAAGCACTCAAAACCTACCGGATTCAGGAAAAGCTTTTTACCTCTCCCTCAAATGCCTGCTTGTACCAGGAAGAAAGCTGTTAACAGAGATTCCTCTTTACCTAAGAAACTTACTTGCTTAACAGGGTACCTTTGTTTTCCAAACATCTCCTCTTACGTTCTTGCTTAATTGTCTTTCTCCATTTTGTATCTGCAGACCCATGCCCCTCTCCTGAGCCCATATAAGCATCACCTTGACTTACTGTCTTTGGAATTCCATGTCTGTGTGGATTCCCATACATATGCTATTAAATTTGATTTCTTCTTATTAATCTGCCTCATATCAGTTTGATTCTTAGTCCAGCTAGAAGGACCTTGAAGAGGAAATTCATCCTTCCCAACAGTCCCAATAAGATGTAGTAAGGTGGTGACTAGGGGCAGCTACAGGGATGATGGAACAGAAAGAAGAATCCATAATACAGAGAAACAACAGGACAGACCCACTGATAAGGGACAGAGAATAAGGGATTTTAAGGAGTAAAAATGGCTCAAAGCCTAGGGCCAGAGGAACAGGCAAGGAGGTGATGGTGCAGTCTCTGATACACAAAAAACTTGAGCTCTGCTGCTAGTGTCTGGAGTGTTGAACCACTGAAGGCTGGGTACCTGGGTAAATCTGCCTCTACTCTGACAAACAGGCAGAAGGTCATTCAAGCTTGGGTTGAATAAAACCTCTGGTAAGAACAGTTTTTGGGGCACCTGGGTGGCTCAGGTCATGATCTCAGGGTCCTGGGATTGAGCCCCGCATGGGGCTCTCTGCTCTGCGGGGAGCCTGCTTCCTCCTTTCTCTCTGCCTGCCTCTCTGCCTACTTGTGATTTCTGTCTGTCAAATAAATAAATAAATAAAAGTCTTAAAAAAAAGAACAGTTTTTCCCTTTTATTGTTGCTAATGATGTAGTCTTAACTATATCTATATAGAGAGTTCCAATAATATATTTAACATCTTAAAAATCCCGAGTTGTAGCACCAGTAAAATTGTAGTGCACACACACAGCCCACTGCTCTCTGGGGTTTAATATGCTGGGAACACGTTTCTGCATCTTTAAATGAACATAACACATTTATTCAGACCGCTGGCCTCGCCTTGGTCCCATTGTTAATATGATAGACCCAGCCAAATGCTATCAGAAAAGTATGATTTATACATCAAAGATATTTTCAGAAATGGTTGAGGAAAAAATGCGTGAAGGAAAGGAGCATTTCATTTGTCTTCATGTAACTCTTTAAAACCAGTGAGAGTAGCAAGATGACTGTATTCTTCAATAAACCTTTGATAAGGCATTAGGAAGCTGACATGGGATCTCTTGATGGGCCATTACTACCTGCTTTGGATGCCAAGTACTTTCATCCACTCCAGAGGTATATTAATGAGGCAGGAAAGGCATATCTGGGAAATGAAATCATCATCTAAGCATGGCTTTTCTTCTTTGTTAATCATCCCTTCTTTCTTTTTTCTCCTTCCATTTCAAAAGTTGGTCTGGGCAGAGTGAAGCCTGCTGGAGTTTTAGGAATAAGAAACGCAGGCTATCGCTCCCACTGGGTTTCTCTGACTTTTTTTAAACACATGCAGGGTGCTGGAATTTTGATGTTTGCTCTTGGGTGGTTTTCCCAGGTCTTTCCTCCCTCTGACTTCTCTTTTTTGCTGGGCTTCAAAGGGGTAAATGAGGAGTCAGTGGCCACATTTAGCAGTTGAAGTAGAAACAATGGCTTTTCAAAGGGGTGCCACAGAGGTGGAGGTTTGGAAGGTGGCTCAAGTGGCATTTCTGGGAGCAAGGAGAGTTCAGCAGTGCATGCCAAGTTGCTTCGTTCAACAGAGTTTTACTAGCACCCAGGAGACTTTCAGCTCTAAGCTTCTGCATTTATTTTATTTGAAAGGGGGCAAGAAAAGAAATCACGGGCATTCTTCAGATGCAAGTCACCAGGAATCCTGCCTGTCTTCTGCATGGAAGCCTGTGTTAATCCGTACAAAATCGATTTATGTCACTGCCAGTTATGTGCTCGTGTGGAGACTAGAGCAGCCCCATTGAGATGAAGGACCGCTCTTTATGCTACCTTCGCATTTGTGTGAAGAACTTAGCCAACAGAATTGCCCTGGGCTTCTCCCCGACTCCCTTCTTCTGGGAGATTTTGGGTGTGTTAAAGAATAGTGTTTGCTTAATGATGCACTTAATGAAAGTCCTTGATCAATGATTATTTGTTGGCCTCTAGTAGGGGAGGCTTAAAAAGCACAATCATTTGCTAGTAACTATTTTCTCAGGCAAAAAGGGGGGAAATCGCTGCCACAGGTCTAGCAGCTGCAAGACTATGACAAAGATATGGACAGATAAAAGCTAGATAGACAAAAGCTACAGATGAGGCTGGGAGGAGGGGTGTAAACCAAGATGATAATTGGTGAAGAGGGGATGAAAAACCATGACAGTGAGTGACCTGTAAACAGATAGGTTAGATGAAATGAAAAATGAAATAAAGAATGGATTGGGTACAAGTTGGGAGACCAAAAAGGAAACACACACACACACACAAGCACACACACACACAAACACACACACACACACACACACACACACACACACACTATGGAGATCCAAACCAGAATTAAGTTGTTTATAAAGGAGGACAACAAAACAAGGTAAATGGTTGTTAACTAATCAGCCACTTGGCATACAGTAGGCAGTAAATCAATCAGTAATTCAATCAGGGAGGGGAGCCCTTGTAACAAGGAGAGAGCCCTGAAGTAGGACTCCCTCCCTGTAACAGGAACAGGACAGACAGGAACTTAGAGGAAGGATAAGTGGAGTCATATACAACAAACAACCCAACAGGGGCCCCCTGGGGTAAAGGAATGGCTAAAGGGTCTGTGGTTCCTGGCCTAGCCTAGCCTGTCACTTCTGCAAGCCAAGTGGAGCACCTTCTAATTCTTAAAACCCGCAGACACTTTAGCTCAACAGATACTCCACTTGTCCTCATCCTCCCATATCAACTTTAACAATGATATCTGTTTCACCAGTCCAGAAGACTATATGAACTTTGCATTCTGCAGTTTCCAATATAAAATCAATGTTTCCTCCCTTTTTGAAATATTGAATTATAATATGAAGAGTGCCTTTTCAATTCATATACTCTGAGAATCTGATACACTCTCACTTTGGGGAATGTATCCCCCTCTCCCACTGAGAGGTACTGACCTAGTGTATCTTGTAATAAATAATAAGAGCCAATTAACATGAATATTTAAAGGTAGATTCTTAGAACTATTAATACTCTTAGTCTAATACTTCTCTTTAAAGACGGAGAAACTGAGGCCCAGAGGTGGAAAGGATTTGTCTAAAGTCATACTTGGGAGTTAAACGCTGAGTCAGGTTTGGTACATATTATCTCTTGAGCCAGTTTTGCTGTTATTTCTGATTGCTTTCATTAATTTCTTTTTTTTTCTTTATTTATTTTTGTGAGAGAGAGAGAGTGCACGAACGAGTACAGGCAGACAGAGAGGCAGGCAGAGGCAGAGGGAGAAGCAGGCTCCCTGCCGAGCAAGGAGCCCGATGTGGGACTCGATCCCAGGACGGTGGGATCATGACCTGAGCCCAAGGCAGCTGCTTAACCAACTGAGCCACCCAGGCGTCCCTGCTTTCATTAATTTCTAATTCAACTTTGGCTGGGCTGAAATATGCTTGGGCTTGATCTGGAAATAAAAATAATTTTGTTGTCTCTACTATAAAGGAAGATGTCTCATCTGTCTGCTTCAGGAATTGGGGGAAAACACAGGAGCTGGTCCTAGCACCTAGCACAGAAACTGGCACATTCTAAGAGTGCAGGATGTATTTGTGTAGTAAATAAATGAATGAATAAATAAAAAAGCAATCATGGGAAAGCTGCCTAGTATAGGGTCCAAGGCCAGGCCTCCCCAAGATGGGCCACTTTAGCATGAAAATTATTTTGAGTTAAAAGCAATCAAAATCCAGCAGATTTAAGGAAACCTTTTTGCCTCCCCATCAACTGTTGAAATTTATATTGGAAGGGAGAGACTGTACCAGGAAGACAGCTATTAACAGATCCTTCTTTACATAAGAAACTTATCTCCATACCAGAGCAACCTTTTTTTCCTGAACATCTCCTCCCAATTTTCTGCTAATGGTCTTCCTCCCCCTTTGTATCCTCAGACTCTTACCTCCCTCCTTAGCTCAGGATGTCATATAAGCCTCCTGTTGCCTAACTGTCTTTGAAATTTCAAGTCTGCAGGGGTTCCCCATGCATAAGAAACCACATTTCACTTTCTCTTGTTAGTCTACCTCACATAGGAAACCAAATTTCATTTTCTCTTGTTAATCTGCCTCATGTTAATTTGATACTTAGTCCAGCTAGAAGGACTTTGGAGAACAGAGGAAATCTCTTCCTCCCCAACACTAGTTTGTCACATAGCCAATAATGCCCCCTTTCTTCAGAAAGCCTCAGTTTCCTACTTTATACAAGAAGAGTAATAATGGTCTCTGTCTCAAGCAGTCAAGATTTGTATGGATCAAATGCATAGAAAAGTGATTTGTAAACAGGAAACATGAATATTGTACTGAAAAGCTCTGTGATTAATAAGAAGCCTAGAGAACAGAGATAAATAAAACTCCTCCCAACCCAAATGGGATTATACAACTCCTTTCCACACTGTGAGTTCCCCTCAAGCAAAATTCTAGTGTAGATAACCCTATCTCTGTATACTTGACCAGAAACAAATGTCCATATGAGAAAATGTGAGTCATTCCCGATGGGGGTAATTAAAGAGAGAGGGAACACAGGTGGGAAACAGGAAAATGGAGGGGGTATTCAAACAGGAGTGGACAAGTTGCGGTTGTAAAATGAAGCTGGAGTTGAAAAGGAAACTGGAACATGATCGTTAAAACTACAACAAACATTTCTAAAATGCAAAGGGAAATTTTAAAGACAGATTTAAAAACCATGATGCCTCACTTCTTGATTACACCATGCATGACATGATATTTACATAATAATTTTAAAAAGCCCAATGTCAGTCTGCTTTAAAATAAAAAAGAAAAGGGGGAGAAAAGAGCTTTTGGGAAATTAGGCAAAATAAAAAGAACAGACAAACCTGATTACCTGTAACTAAATTGGAATAAGATTAGAACAGGTTATTTTTCTTCCTTTAGCTCACACATATGTATTTAAATATACCCATACCTATATTAACACAGTGGTGTGTGGCATTTGCAATTCACGTGTACAATAATTATGGTTTGGTTCTTTATGAAGGAGGTGATAGATTTGCACATACAGAAACAAGGAACATTGGTTTGATAAAGAACGGAATGGAAGTTAACATGTGCTTTGTGGTGGGTGTCTGGGGGCTTCAGAGAGGCCCAGGAGGAGTTAACCACAGGACTGCAATATAGGAAAGTTCTTGAATGGAAAAGCAGACATAAAAATAAAATCAACTTCACCATATCCTGTGTAACAAAGCAAAACAAATGTAGAAGCCTCTCATTGGCAATGCTGGGAGAGAGATCCAGGGAACTTCTTAGTTACCAAAGGTTGGTATGTATAAATGAATTGGACAGTTTTCATGTCTCTCATTTGTGATGCATAAACACTCTTTGAAATTTTTTTCTTAAATTTTTTATTTTTTATAACCATATAATGTATTATTAGCCCCAGGGGTACAGGTCTGTGAATCGCCAGGTTTACACATTTCACAGCACTCACCATAGCACATACCCTCCCCAATGTCCATAACCCCACAACCCTCTCCCTCCCCCCCTCCCCCAGCAACCCTCAGTTTGTTTTGTGAGATTAAGAGTCTCTTATGGTTTGTCTCCCTCCCAATCCCATCTTGTTTCATTTATTCTTTTCCTATCCCCCAACCCCCACCACGTTGCATCTCCACTTCCTCATATCAGGGAGATCATATGATAGTAGTCTTTCCTGATTGGCTTATTTCACTAAGCATAATACCCTCTAGTTCCATCCACATAATCGCAAATGGATTTCATTTCTTTTGATGGCTGCAAAGTATTCCATTATATATATATACTACTTCTTCTTTATCCATTCATCTGTTGATGGACATCTAGGTTCTTTCCATCGATTGGCTATTGTGGACATTGCTGCTGTAAACATTCGGGTGCATGTGCCCCTTTGGATCACTACGTTTGTATCTTTAGGGTAAATACCCAGTAGTGCAATTGCTGGGTCATAAGGTAGCTCTATTTTCAACTTTTTGAGGAACCTCCATGCTGTTTTCCAGAGTGGTTGCAACAGCTTGCATTCCCACCAACAGTGTAGGAGGGTTCCTCTTTCTCCACATCCTCGCCAGCATCTGTCATTTCCCAACTGGTTAATTTAAGCCATTCTGACTAGTGTGAGGTGGTATCTCATTGTGGTTTTGATTTGTATTTCCCTGATGCTGAGTGATGTGGAGCATTTTTTCATGTGTCTGTTGGCCATCTGGATGTCTTCTTTGCAGAAATATCTGTTCATGTCCTCTGCCCATTTCTTGATTGCATTATTCGTTCTTTGGGTGTTGAGTTTGCTAAGCTCTTTATAGATTTTGGATACTAGCCCTTTATCTGATATGTTGTTTGAAAATATCTTCTCCCATCCTGTCAGTTGTCTTTTGGTTTTGTTGACTGTTTCCTTTGCTGTGCAAAAGCTTTTGATCTTGATGAAGTCCCAGTAGTTCATTTTGGCCCTTGCTTCCCTTGCCATTGGCGTTGTTCCTAGGAAGAAGTTGCTGCGGCTGAGGTCGAAGAGGTTGCTGCCTGTGTTCTCCTCAAGGATTTTGATGGATTCCTTTCTTACACTGAGGTCCTTCATCCATTTTGAGTGTACTTTTGTGTGTGGTGTAAGGAAATGGTCCAATTTCATTTTTCTGCATGTGGCTGTCCAATTTTCCCAACACCATTTGTTGAAGAGGCTGTCTTTTTTCCATTGGACATTCTTTCCTGCTTTGTCGAAGATTACTTGACCATAGAGTTGAGGGTCCATTTCTGGGCTCTCTATTCTGTTCCATTGATCTATGTGTCTGTTTTTGTGCCAGTACCATACTGTCTTGATAATGACAGCTTTGTAATAGAGCTTGAAGTCTGGAATTGTGATGCCACCAACTTTGGCTTTCTTTTTCAATATTCCTTTGGCTATTCGAGGTCTTTTCTGGTTCCATATAAATTTTAGGATTATTTGTTCCATTTCTTTGAAAAAAATTGGATGGGATTTTGATAGGCATTGCATTAAATGTGTAGATAGCTTTAGGTAGCATAGACATTTTCACAATATTTGTTCTTCTAATCCAGGAGCATGGGACATTTTTCCATTTCTTTGTGTCTTCCTCAATTTCTTTCATGAGTACTTTATAGTTTTCTGAGTACAGATTCTTTGCCACTTTGGTTACATTTATTCCTAGGTATCTTATGGTTTTGGGTGCAATTGTAAATGGGATTGACTCCTTAACTTCTCTTTCTTCTGTCTTGTTGTTGGTGTAAAGAAATGGAACTGATTTCTGTGCATTGATTTTATATCCTGACACTTTACTGAATTCCTGTACAAGCTCTAGCAGTTTTGGAGTGGAGCCTTTTGGGTTTTCCACGTATAGTATCATATCATCTACAAAGAGTGATAGTTTGACTTCTTCTTTGCCAATTTGGATGCCTTTAATTTCTTCTTGTTGTCTGATTGCTGAGGCTAGGACTTCTAGTACTATGTTGAATAGTAGTGGTGATAACGGACATCCCTGCCATGTTCCTGACCTTAGCAAAAAAGCTTTCAGTTTTTCTCCATTGAGAATGATATTTGCGGTGGGTTTTTCATAGATGGCTTTGATAATATTGAGGTATGTGCCCTGTATCCCTACACTTTGAAGAGTTTTGATCAGGAAGGGATGCTCTACTTTGTCAAATGCTTTTTCAGCATCTATTGAGAGTATCATATGGTTCTTATTCTTTCTTTTGTTAATGTATTGTATCACATTGATAGATTTGCGGATGTTGAACCAACCTTGCAGCCCTGGAATAAATCCCACTTGGTCGTGGTGAATAATCCTTTTAATGTACTGTTGGATCCTATTGGCTAGTATTTTGGTGAGAATTTTTACATCTGTGTTCATCAAGGATACTGGTCTGTAATTCTCTTTTTTGATGGGATCCTTGTCTGGTTTTAGGATCAAGGTGATGTTGGCCTCATAAAATGAGTTTGGAAGCTTTCCTTCCATATTTTTTAGAACAGTTTCAGGAGAATAGGAATTAATTCTTCTTTAAATGTTTGGTAGAATTCCCCTGGGAAGCCTCTGGCCCTGGGCTTTTGTTTGGAGATTTTGGATGACTGTTTCAATCTCCTTACTGGTTATGGGTCTGTTCAGGTTTTCTATTTCTTCCTGGTTCAGTTGTGGTAGTTTATATGTCTCTAGGAATGCATCCATTTCTTCCAGATTGTAAAATTTGTTGGCATAGAGTTGCTCAGAGTATGTTCTTATAATTGTTTGTATTTCTTTGGTGTTGATTGTGATCTCTCCTCTTTCATTCATGATTTTATTTATTTGGGTCCTTTCTCTTTTCTTTTTGATATGTTTGTTCAGGGGTTTATCAATCTTATTAATTCTTTCAAAGAACCAGCTCCTAGTTTCATTGATTTGTTCTATTGTTTTTTTTTTTTTTTTTTGGTTTCTATTTCATTGATTTCTGCTCTGATCTTTATGATTTCTCTTCTCCTGCTGGGTTTAGGCTTTCCTTGTTTTTCTTTCTCCAGCTCCTTTAGGTGTAGGTTTAGGTTGTGTATTTGAGACCTTTCTTGTTTCTTGAGAAAGTCTTGTATCGGTATATATTTTTCTCTCAGGACTGCCTTTGCTATGTCCCACAGATTTTGAACCATTGTGTTTTCATTATCATTTTTTCCATGAACTTTTTCAATTCTTCTTTATTTTCCTGGTTGACCCATTCATTCTTCAGAAGGATGCTGTTGAGTCTCCATGTATTTGGGTTCTTTCCAAATTTCCTCTTGTGATTGAGTTCTAGCTTCAGAGAACTGTGGTCTGAAAATATGCTGGGAATGATCCCAATCTTTTGATTCCGGTTGAGACCTGATTTATGACCCAGGATGTGATCCTTTCTGGAGAATGTTCCATGTGCACTAGAGAAGAATGTGTATTCTGTTGCTTTGGGATGGAATGTTCTGAATATATCTGTGATGTCCATCTGCCCCAGTGTGTCACTAAAGACCTTTATTTCCTTGTTGATCTTTTGCTTGGATGATCTGTCCATTTCAGTGAGGGGAGTGTTAAAGTCCCCTACTATTATTGTATTATTGTCAATGTGTTTCTTTGATTTTGTTATTAATTGGTTTATATAGTTGACTGCTCCCATGTTAGGGGCATAGATATTTAAAATTGTTAGATCTTCTTGTTGGACAGACCCTTTGAGTATGATATAGTATCCTTCCTCATCTCTTATTATAGTCTTTTTTTTAAATCTAATTGATCTGATATAAGGATTGCCACCCCAGATTTCTTCTGATGTCCGTTAGCATGGTAAATTGTTTTCCACCCCCTCACTTTCAATCTGGAGGTGTCTTCGGGTCTAAAATGAGTTTCTTGTAGGCAGCATATTGATGGGTTTTGTTTTTTTAATCCATTTTGATACCCTGTGTCTTTTGATTGGGACATTTAGCCCATTTACATTCAGGATAACTATTGATAGGTATGAATTTAGTGCCATTGTATTGCCTGTAAGGTGACTGTTACTGTATATTGTCTGTGTTACTTTCTGATCTACTACTTGTAGGGTCTCCTTTTGATTAGAGGACCCCTTTCAATATTTACTGTAGAGCCGGTTTGGTGTTTGCAAATTCTTTCAGTTTTTGTTTGTCATGGAAGCTTTTTATCTCTATTTTTTTTAAGATTTTTTATTTATTTATTTGACAGACAGAGATCACAAGTAGGCAGAGAGGCAGGCAGAGAGAGAGGAGGAAGCAGACTCCCCGCTGAGCATACAGCCTGATGTGGGGCTCGATCCCAGGACCCTGGGATCATGACCCGAGCTGAAGGCAGAGGTCCCAACCCACTGAGCTACCCAGGCGCCCCTGGATATAGTATTCTTGGCTGCATGTTTTTCTCATTTAGTGCTCTGAATATATCATGCCGGTTCTTTCTGGCCTGCCAGGTCTCTGTGGATAAGTCCACTGCCAAACTAATATTTTTACCATTGTATGTTACTGACTTCTTTTCCCGGGCTGCTTTCAGGATTTTCTCTTTGTTGCTAAGACTTGTAAATTTTACTATTAGGTGATGGGGTGTGGACCTATTCTTATTGATTTTGAGGGGAATTCTCTGCACCTCCTGGATTTTGATGCTTGGTCCCTTTGCCATATTAGGGAAATTCTCTACAGTAATTCTCTCCAGTATACTTTCTGCTCCCCCCTCTCTTTCTTCTTCTTCTGAAATCCCAATTATTCTAATGCTGTTTCGTCTCATGGTGTCACTTATCTCTCGAATTCTCCCCTCATGGTCCAGTAGTTGTTTGTCTCTCTTTTACTCAGCTTCTTTATTCTTTGCCACTTGGTCTTCTATATCACTTATTCTTTCTTCTGCCTAATTTATCCTAGTAGTAAGAGCCTCCATTTTTGATGTCACCTCATTAATAACTTTTTTATTTCAACTTGGTTAGATTTTAGTTCTTTTATTTTTCCAGAAAGGGCTTTTATCTCTCCAGAGAGGGTTTCTCTAATATCTTCCATGCCTTTTTTGAGCCCGGTTAGAACCTTGAGAATCATCATTCTGAACTCTAAATCTGACATATTAGCAATGTCCGTATTGATTACGTTCCTAGTCTTTGGTACTGCCTCTTGTTCTTTTTTTTGTGGTGCGTTTTTCTGCCTTGTCATTTTGTCCAGATAAGAATATATGAAGGCACAAATAAAATACTAAAAGAGTGGCAAAGACCCCAGGAGAATGTGCTTTAACCAAATCAGAAGTGACCCCAAATCATGGGGGGGAGGAAGGGGATAAAAAGAAGTTCAGAAAAAAAAATTAGAAAAAGAAAACAAATAAAGAAGAAATATAAAAAAGAAAAAAATATATATATATATATTAGACTGGTGACTAGAACAGGGTCACCCACTTAATTTTGGGAGTATCTTGGTCTCTTAGAAGAAACTACCTCCCAAAATTTTAAAGAATGAAAAACATACATAAGGGTAAACACAATGAAGGGATGGGATATGCCTATAAAGATGAAAAAATTTTTTTTAATTTCTAAAAAAGGAGTTGATAAAGTAAGTTGGTTGGGAGAATAAAGAAAAAGAAAGTGGAGAGAATTTGCTTGGGCTGGAGACTAGAACAAGCCCGGAGCTAGATTTAGGGTATATTTTGATCTATTAGAAGAAGTTGTACCCCAAATATTTTAGAAGAAAAAAACCCTATGTATATACCAAAAATAAAGTTAGATACAATGAAGGATAAAATATGACTATAAGAATGAGGTTCAAAAAAGATTATTATTATTTTTTAATGAAAGGTATTGTTAAGATAAACTAGTTAAAAACATTAAAAGAGGAAAGGGTAAAAGTTAAAATTTAGCAGAAGAACAAAAAATAAAATAAAATAACATTAACTGCAAGACTAAAGAATCATGGGGAGAAAGCTCTGAATTCCATGCTTTGCTTTCTCCTCCTCTGGAATTCCGCTGTTCTCCTTGGTCAGTGAACTTGGTCTTGGCTGGATTTCTTTGATCTTCTGGGGGAGGGGCCTGTTGTAGTGATTCTCAAGTGTCTCTGCCCCGGGCGGAATCGCACCGCCCTTACCAGGGGCCGGGCTGAGTCATCCGCTCGGGTTCGCTTTCGGGAGCTTTTGTTCCCTGAGTGCTTTCCGTAGAGTCCGGAGGACGGGAAGGAAGATGGCGGCCGCCCAGTCTCCGGTTTGGAGGAGCAGAGAGCTCGGGGCCCCACTCCTCAGTGCGGCCTCAGAGAACAGCGCTCAATCACTCCGGTCTCCCCGGTCTCCAGCTGCGCTCTGAGCTCACCAGCCTGTGACCAAGCGTCTCTGTCTCTGGCAGAGCCCCGCCTGGAGTCTCCGAACCCCGCAGACCCCTGAGCTCTCCCGGGTCGGAGTCTCCCGGATCTTGTGGGGACCCCAGCACAGAGCACCGGCCCGTGTCACGGATTATGGTTCAAGGCAACCCCGAGTTGAGAGCTCACTCCTCGGCTCCGTCTCCGCAGCGGCTTCCCCGCTCTCATACCTGCGAGCTCTGCGACACTCAGACACCCCGATCCTTCTGTGACCCCGCGGGACCTGAGTCCACGCTGTCCCCTGAGGTCTTCACCCCAGTTTAGCCTCTGGCGCGATGTCCCTCCGTGGAGCAGACTGAAAAGTCCCGATTTTGTGTCCGTTGTTCCGCCGCTTGCCGGGAGCCGGCCCCTCCCCCTGGGGTCTATCTTCCCGTCGTGTTGGATTCACTTCTCCGCTGGTCCTACCTTTCAGAAAGTGGTTGATTTTCTGTTTCTAGAATGGTTGCTCTTCTCTTCGATCTCCTGTTGGATTCGTAGGTGTTCGGAATGGTGTGATAGGCGATCTAGCTGATCTCCTGCTGCCTGGTGTCGTCTCAGCTGCTACTTCTCCGCCATCTTGACTCCTCCTCCTCCACTCTTTGAAATCTTTATTCAGTGATCTGTCTTTATCTGCTTTACTTTTGTAAAAATAGAAAGTATCGTTAAGGGGTTTTAATTGCTACCTTTGTCCATAGACCATTTTGGGATAAGGTCTGTCAACCTCAAAAAAACCTCAAAAAAAAAAAGAAACCCTACCATAATTATCTCTTGATCAAGAAAGGTAGATAAATCAATGCTAAAGCATGATTAGGACTGGACATAGTTTGTGCCATATTAAAAGCTTGGAATTGGTAGAAACTGGAGGGTTTTGAAGTAAGCCTTGAAGAGTAACAATCATATAAAAAGCCCTTTGAATGACCTTTCATTTTGAGAAGAGGATCATTACTCTGATGAGAGTTAGTTGTCCTTTTGTTCAAATCAGTGTATTTTCATGAGCTCCCTGGTGGGGGAGGGAAGCTATATATAATTTCATCTTCCTAGATTATAATTTCATGGAATGGCAAGATCTTGATCTTAGTGCAATCAACCTGTGTGCCAAACTGGTGGTAACTTTACCATTTTTTTTCCTTTGGTATCTCTGTTCCTGAGCCCATGGTAGCCTGGGACCCAGAGAGGGCTCCAGGAGAAAACTTCTAGTTCTGGCTCAAGAAATGGTAATCAACTCTCTAACCCCATTTGGACTCACTATCTTATTACTAGCCAAATCTGTGAAAGTGTGATAAGCCAACCAAGCAGCTGCCAATGTGCTATTACTCAGGGAGTGCTTGACACTCACTGGAAATTGTTTAGGCCAGAAGGAAAATGTAAAACTTTTTTAAGGCATTGGAAGGAAAAAACTGTCAACTAAGAATTCTGGGTCGGGGGTATGATATCAGAAGGAAACCTGGAACATTAGGAATGAAAGCAGAGCAATGTAAATGGTAAATATCTGGGTAATTATATGATAGATTATTCTAATCTTGAGCCCTTTTTTAAAAAAGATTTTATTTATTTGATAGAGAAATCACAAGTAGGCAGAGCGGCAGGCAGAGAGAGAGGGGAAAGCAGCCTCCCCACTGAGCAGAAAGCCCGATGTGGGGCTTGATCCCAGGGCCCTGGGATCATGACCCAAGCTGAAGGCAGAGGCTTTAACCCACTGAACCACCCAGGCACCCCTCATCTTGAGTTCTTAAAGCATATTTAAAAGTTGAAATAAAAAGTTATTATCTGATTAGGTTTTAATGAACAAAGATATAACATATAACACAAATACAACATAAAATGGGGGAAGGTAAAGGGACTGATACAGTGGTAAGGTTTCTATATTCCTTTGAAGTGGTAATACACGATTGTAACTAGACTGTTAAATATGTAATTGTAATCGCTAGAACAACAAATCATAAAAAAACTAGTCAAAGATATATAGTACAAAACACAAGAGATAAATTAATATGCATTACTAATGTTCAAATAACCATAAAGAAGGCAGAAGAGTGGCAAAATATGAATGAAAAATAGAGAAAACAAATAGTAAGTGGTAATTCCAAATTCAAACCTATCAGCAGTTACATTAGATGTACACGATTTAAACATATGAGGTAAAAGATAGAGATTGCCAGAATACATTTAAGAACCCACAGGACCCAGCTATAGACTGTATACAAGAAACTCACTTTAAACATAATGGTTTAGCTAGATAAAAAGTGAAGGATGTAAGAGTACCTGGCTAGTTCAGTAGGTAAAGCAAGAGATTCTTGATCTTGGGGCCATAAGTTCAAGTCCCATGCTGGGCGTAGAACTTACTTAACAAGAAAAAAAAAGCAAAAGGATATGAAAAGATATGTAGTCAATCATCAACACCCAATGAAAGCTGGAGGGACAGATGCATTTCACACAAATTACAATTCAGAACAAGAATGATTATCAATCAGGCATAAAGAAGGCCTTTACATAATGGCAAAGTGGTCAATTCACCAAGAAGAAATAATAATCCAAAATGTGTATTCACCAACAGCAGATATTTATAATATATGAAACAAAAACTGACAGGACTAAAAAGAAAGTTAGATGAATCCAGAAGTGTAATTGGAGACTTCAACATTCTTCTCTCAGTGATTGATAGAACTAGTAAACAAAAATAATTTAGGATATAGAAGAACTGAACAATACTATCAACCATGAGGAATTAGTCAACATTTATAGAATGATAACAAAAGCAGAAGAAAAATTCTTTTCAAGTGCATGTGAAACATTCACTGAAATAAACTAAATCCTGGTTTGTTTGGTTGGAGTTCAGAGAGGGAAGAATGGTAGGAGTTAAGACTGGAGAGAAAGGCAGGGACCAGATCATGCTGGGTCTTAGAAAGCCATGTTAAAGATTTTGTTTTATTTATTTATTTTTAAAGATTTTATTTATTTATTTGTCAGAGAGAGTGAGCACAGGCAGACAGAGAGGCAGGCAGAGGCAGAGAGAGAAGCAGGCTCCCTGCCGAGCAAGGAGCCCGATGGGGGACTCGATCCCAGGATGCTGGGATCATGACCTGAGCCGAAGGCAGCCGCTTAACCAACTGAGCCACCCAGGCGTCCCAAGATTTTGTTTTATTTTAAGGCCCATAAGAAGTCACTGATATTTTTTTAAAGATTTATTTATTTATTTGACAGAAAGAGGGAGAGAGAGAGAGAGAGAGAGAGAGAGAGAGAGAGAGAGAGAAAGACTCTGTGCCAAGCACAGGACCCCACTCAGGGTTGATCCCACGACCCTGAGCTGAAAGAAAGAGTTAGATGCTTAACTGACTGAGCCACCCATGTACCCCTCATTGAGGTGTTTTAAATTAGGTTGTGGAGGGAAGATGTGTGACAAAATAGGCTTGTTTAGAAAAACCCACTCTAGCTATAGTGTGAAGACTAAATTGGAGGAGAGTCAATGTGGATGCAAGGAGGTAAGTTAGGAGGCTGTTGGGCTAGATGGGTCCCTTTGGGATCCCTGCTGGCATGCAAGATCAGTCTGTTCAACATTGTCAGCTTGTTCTACACTAGCCTTCAGGCTAGACTTCACAAAGCCACCTAGCATGGGTTAAGAAATGGATCTTGTTAAAGAAAATACAAATTTACAGGACCAGGATAGCCAGGAAAAAAGGCATAGGCCTTCCATTTTCCTGTCCTCTGATGGAGAGGTGAACCAAGGGCCAGAGTACTACTGGGTCTCAGCAAGGAGAACATACCTCCCTTGTAGTTTCCCCTTTTATAAGGCAAATATGAAGAGGATTCCTGACAATGGGGGATGACACAGGCTGCTGACCAACAGGCTGTTTGGATTTTGGGGTGCGAGTGCTTTACAGGAATTCTCTGGGAATGTCAGGTGTCCAAGGAATGTTACAATCTCCATTCTTGGAGTGAAGAAGGCACCAATATCATGGGAATTTGAGCATGGCTGCAGCCTCTTCCATTCTAGGAGATGGGAGAACCCTTAGCCCCAGCTGGCTCATTCTTCAAGTAACCCAGAATGACCGGTCATGGCCATAGTCTGTTAGTTCTGCTCATGGCACTGCAGAAGCTTTTGCAGTAGCCTAGACCAGGGGTTGGCAAACTTTTTCTGTTAAGGGCCAAATAAGAGAGAGTTTGGGTGTCTGTCACAACTATGTAACTCTATTCTTGTAGCACAAAGCCAGCCACAGATAATATGTAAATAAAATATAAACAACATGGGTGTGTCTTTGTTCCAATAAAACTGAATACAAAAGTAGGTAGTGGGCTGGATTGGTCCATGGGCATGGTTTGCTAATCCCTGGTTTAACACAAGATGACAACTCCAATTTACTTTTGACAAAGGTACAAAAACAATTCAATGGAGGAAGGATTGCCTATTCAACAAATGGAGCTGGAGCATTTGGACATCCATCCACAGGCAAAACAGTAAACTTTGACCTAAACTTCATACTTAAACAACAATTAACTGAAAATATATCATAGATCCAAAAGTAAAACCTAAAATAGCAAAACTTTTTAAAGATTTGTTTATTTACTTGAGAGAGAGAAAGAGAAAGGGAGAGAGAGAGAAGAGGGAGAAGCAGAGGGAGAGGAGGGCATGTGATGTGATGAGCACTGGGAGATATACCCAACTAATGGATCATTGGACACTACATCAAAAACTAATGATGTATTATATGTGGGCTAATTGAATTTAAATTAAAAAAATTTAAAAAGAGAATCCTGAAACAGACTCCCACTGAGGATGGAGTTGGATATGGGGCTTAATCCCGGGACCCGAGATTATGAGCTGAGCCTCTTAATTGACTGGGCCACTGAGGACATCAGGTGTCCCTAAGACAACAAAACTTTTTTTTTTTTTTTAAGGAGGATTTTGACCTAAATTTGGGCAAAGAATTCTTAGACATGACACCAAAAACACAATGTATAAAATAAAAACATGATAAGTCAAACTTTATCAAAATTAGATAATTTTGCCCTGCCAAAGCCACTGTGAAGAGAATAAAAAGGCAATCACAGCCGGGGAGAAAATATTGATGAACACATATCTGACAAAGGATTTGTATGTAGAATAAGTATTAAATTCTCAAAACTCAACATTAAGGGAACAATCAACCCAATTCAAAAAAATAAAAAACAAAACTGGGCAAGATACTTCAATAGACACATTATCAGTGGAAATATACAGATGGGAAATGAGACCACGAAAAGATGTTCAACATCGTTAGACATTAGTGAAATATAAATAAAAACCACAATGGAATACCATTACAAACCTATTAAATGGCTAAAATAAAAAAAATTGGCAATATGAAGTGCTGGCAAGAACGCAGAATGCAAAATGATAGAGTCATGCTGAAAAACAGGTAATATCTTATAACTCATTATATGATTCAGTAATTACCCTTCCCTAGAGAAATGAAAAGTCATGGCCATGCAAAAAACTGCAGGTGAATGTCTATGGGTCTATTCATAATCACCTGAGTAATGAACTAGAAACATAAGCAAACTAGAAACAACTCAAATATGCTTTTGGCTAAACAAATTTTGGTACATTCATACAACGGATTATCACAAAGTCATAAAAAGGGAAGATCTATCGATATACACAACAATCTGGATAAATCTCAAAGGTATGCTGAGGGAGAGAAGCCAATTTCAAAGGTTTGTATACTGTATGATTCCATTTCTATGACAATCTTGAAAAGATAAAATTGTAGTGATGGAGAATAGATCAGTGGTTGCAGGCGTCGGTGGGGGAAGTGTCCTTATAAAGGGATGGGGGGTAGTTTTATGGGGTGATGGAATTGTTCCATATCACAATTGTGGTGGTAGTTACTTGAATTTGTACATATGTCAAAATTCATAGAACATATACCCTCAAATGTCACTTCCACTTTGTGTGAATTTAAAAATAAAATAAAAAAGGGGAAACTTGGGGGCTCAGTGAGTTAAACTTTCAACTTTTGACTGTGGCTCAGGTCATGATCTCAGGATGGTGAGATCGAGCCCTGCGTCAGACTCTACCCTGGACATGGAGCCATCTTGAGAGTCTCTCTCTCCGTCTTGACTTCTGCCTAACTCCATGCTTATGCTCATTCTCTCTTAAAAAAAGAAAAAAAGAAAGGAAGGAAGGAAGGAAAGGAAAGGAAGGAAAAGAAAAGAAAAAGAGAAATGAAATGGTCCTATCAAAACCTGAAGGGAGAGCCATGACTCCACGTGCCATTTTCCTTCCCTGCACTCTTACACAGGTATTTGCTGATGCACCCTGTGGCACCAGTGTCCCCCCAGTAGCCATGAGGGCCACACACTTTCCCTGGGCATGGACTGAGCCAACTGGGACATGGGGGCCAAGCTTTACTGCACCCGCAGAAGCCTGAGTCACCCTTCCCTTGAGAAACGCAGTCCCTTAGCCCCTGTGTCCCCCCCCCAACCCCCCGCCTTGAGAGTATCCCTCTGAGCTACCCGGGAAATGCACCTTTATGGTAGTGATTGCTTGCTGCTCAGAGGAGAAAAAAGAATCTCTTAGAGCTAATTTTAGAGCCAATTAATAATATCAACTATAATAATTACTAATATGCATTGCTATTCTTTTAAGTCAAATTATATGTTGCCATAAACCAGACCTAAATTATTACTTTCTCTACTAGTGAAAGTCTTAATTAAAATGATGCATTTTAATACACTTTTGCTGCATGATATAAATTATTTCTCAGCACCTCCATTTTTGTACTCTTCCCTTTAATAATCTTTGCCATGCGGTGTTCAGGAAGAAGAAAATTGGTGATTAATAAAGGCGTGAACAGGTGGGTACACTGCTTCCAAAAGATCAGTAGTGTAATAATTTCTTAATTATTATACTCTGCAAAGGTTTTTAAATACATGATGATATATTTCCTTCCGCTTCTGGCACCCTGTAGCTCCTGTCATTACATTTCATCCTGAAGAATAATTAATGAGAAATGAGGTATCTGTATACATTTTATTCCTCCTGCTTCAGTCTCTTAAGTAACCATCCCGCCCCATTTGCTCTGCATGTGATTTCAGCAATATGGGAGACCGCCTCCCAGAATGCCTTGAAGTATTTTTTTTTGAATTAACATTTTATTTCTGAAAGCAGAATTTTCCACATGCCTTTCAAAGAGGCAGATGAAAAAGCCACATAATTGCTCTGTTTTCATCAAGGTGAACGAACCAATGAAACACTGAAAGTATCCGACAATGGAGGGACAAAATCAGCTTGTCTTTCCTGCCATCCCCTTAATAACCACCCACTTAGTCGGATAAGTGTCCTGCCCGTCCAGATAAGGCATGTGTTTGATTAAGGGAAATCATTCAGTGTAAATGCTGGCCTATGTAGCCAATCAAAGGCGGAGTCAGCTTGTCTATTATGGCTCTGTCAATCCTGTCTGTGTGCTTATTAAAGTTTCTTTGGCAAATCCAGTGGCCTCCCTTTGGTATGCTAAATAGTCCTAAACGTTGCTAACATCTTGGAGTGAAGTCACAGGCCTTTGAATGACTCTGGGAGAGTCTACAGGCTTCCCCAACCTACCAAAGCATTTTTGTTCCAAAAGTTTGTTTGTAAGTCAGTTGTTTGGAACTCAAGAAGCGGTTTTTCCCATGGAAACAATGTTACAAATGGTGAGAAGGTTCCCAGGCCAGCCCACAAAAGCCTATTTAACCCAGAATATGGCTGGACTATAAGGCCCATAGCACTAGGGAGCCAGCCACCATTAGGATCATTGTTTCTATGGGAAAATGTGCTCCCAGGGCTAATTGTGGATGCCAGAAGCAATTCCCCAGCCCTTTCTAGCCTCTGGCAGCTGGAGCTGAAACTCCCCAGTTTCTCATTTCCTTGAGGCTTGGAAGGTGGAAGGTGGAAAGTCCTAGGGGAATCAAAGAGAGGGGGCGTGGGAGGTTCAGGGGCTTGAGCAGGAGAGCTCTGCTGGGGATAGTGTAGCCAGATGAGCAAATAAAGGTATTGGGAGCCTTAAAGTGACTTTCAGAAAAACAATACATTATTATTAGTGTATGTCCCATGCAATATGTGGGATAGTCTTATACTTAAAAAAGTCTTTGTTGTTTATCTAAATCCTAATTTAACCTGATTCCTGTATTTTATCTCACATCCCTGGGTAGGGATCACGGGCTTGGTGGGTTGCCAGGACTGTGAGGATTCTGGAGCAGAAATCCAGGGGTTCAAGGAGGAAGGATGGGATATTCTAGGTAAGAGAAAATCTTTGATTGGAGTTCTTACAGCTGGAAATCTTTCAAAGGCATAGGACATGCTTCCTTGTCTTTTTAAAAGTGTGAATATAAGTTCTTCTTGATGATTTAAGAGTGACATTATGACCTTGGGAAAATTGTGTAACCTTTCTATGACTCAGTTTTCTCATCTGTAAATGGGGCTGATAATATTACCTTCCTCATTGTTTTGTTGTGTGAGTTAAATCTGCTACTATGTGTAAAGGGTTTAGAATGGTGTGTTTTCTATTTTACCTACACTCTCAGGCACAATGAGCTCTTTGGAATTGTTTTGCTCCAACACCACATGGGCCAGGGTGCCTGGATGGCTCTGCCAAAAGACCATGGGACTCTTGATCTCGGGGACATGAATTTGAGTCCCACGTTGGGTGTAGGGATTACTAAAATACATAAATAAACTTACAAAAAAGCCTTATATGACCCCAGATGACATTTTCCTTCTCTCTCTCTTTCTCTCTTTCTCTCAAGCTCTCCCTCTCTTTATTTTACTTATTGGCTGTTGCTTTTCTCTTTGTCTATATGCCTCAATGTTTCTAAGCTGGTGCCTTATTTTGTATAACCACATTAAAGCTTGAAGTTTGCTATGGCTTCCCACAGAGTAGAGAATACAGATTTGGATATATATATATATACATATATATATGTATACATATATATATACATATATATATGTATATATATACACACATACATATATACATACATACACACACACACACAGAATAATTTCCCCAAATATTTTATAATGAAAATGTTCATTTTACAGTGGACCCCCTACAGGAGGTTGCCTTTACAGATGATACCCTCTGGTTTCTTGCCCCTGCACTCCCCAGTGGTCCCCACATCCTGGGATTGAGGCTTTTGAGTAATCCCCTCCTCTTGAGAGTGGGCTGGATCTAATCGCTTGCTTCTAATGACTAGAATATGGCCAAAGTGATGAGGTGTTGCTCCCAAGATTAGGTTATGGAAGACTGACTTCTGTCTTGCTAGCACTCTCTCTCTCCATCACCTTATCACTCCAACAGAAGCCAGCTGCCATGTTGTGAGTTACCCTAGAGAAAGGCCCACGTGATAAGAAAACCAGGGAGATGGGGCGCCTGGGTGGCTCAGTGGGTTGGGGTCTCTGCCTTCGGCTCGGGTCATGATCCCAGGGTCCTGGGATCAAGCCCCACATCGGGCTCTCTGCTCAACGGGGAGCCTGCTTCCCTTCCTCCTCTCTCTCTGCCTGCCTCTCTGCCTACTTGTGATCTGTCTGTCTAGTAAATAAATAAAATCTTAAAAAAAAAAAAAGAAAACCAGGGAGGTCTGTGGTCATCAGCATGTAAGGAACTGAATCCATCCAATGATGTCTTGAGCAAACTTGGTCCACCCCACCTCCAGCCAACCTCATGAAAGACTGATCCAGAAGACCCAGCTAAGCCACACCCACATTTCTGATCACAGAAACTTTGAAATAATGAGTGGGTGCTGTTTTAAGATACTAACTTTTGGATTATAACAATAGATATCATCCACCCCCACATATCTATATCTTATCATTAACCTCTTACTACCCTTGCTTTATTATTACACCTGCTGTATCTTTCTGCCCATCGATCCATCCTTCTTTTTATCCATTAGCCCATCTTATTTATTTGTTTGTTTTTGTTTTATGGCTACAAATCTTTTTCACTTCTAGATTGATGGCTATGTTCCAGATATTAGAGGGTCTCAGAACACTGACCTTTGGATAATTAAAGTAATAGGGTATTTGCTTCTTCCTAAATTACAGGTAAATACTACTAATCACATAACGCAGGGACGTTGTCCAATAATGGAATCTTGAAAATGAGACTCTTGCTTCTAAGCCATCATTTACAGTCTGCCTTGTGAATCCTTTTGTAGTACATTTACTTATTCATTCATCTTTCAACATTCCATATTAAGATGTTGCCATCTTTTGGTGCTTTAGCACTGAAAACTTTCATTTTATCATTCTGTTCCAATTACTATTGTTGCATAGCAAACTATCCCAAACTAACCTGTGAAACACCAACCATTCATTTACTATGCTCAAGGATTCTGTGTGTCAAGAATTTGGACAGGGCACAGTGAGGCTTTTTCTACCTTTTTGGGGGCTTTACCTGGGAAGACTCCTAGAACCAGGGTAACTTAAGCAGTTGGGGACAGGAACTACCTGCAAGTGTTCCTCACTGACATCTGATACCTAGGCTACAATGTCTTCAAGTGTTGGCTTAGATGGGACTGTTGACTAGAGTACTTCCATGTGGCCAGTTACTATGACTTGGATCTCTTATGATATGACAGCTCTTTCCTAAGAGAGAACATCCTGAGATCAGCTTTCAAAGAAAGCAAATGTTTCAGGAGAGCGGGGCAGAATCTTCATAGACTCTTGTGACATCATCTTGGAACATAAAGTCACTTCTGCCATACCCTAATTGTCAACGACATCACAAGTCTGCCCAGACTCAAAGAGTGGGGGCGTGAACCCAGAATCTCAATGGGAAGAGTGTCAAAAGAATTTGCAGTCAACCACACATCTTAATTTCTCTTAACTGTTCTCTGTGCCTGCTGAAGAAGAATAACTCAGAAGATGCTACCAGAATTGTTCACACACCAATTTCAGACAATCACTGGAAACAATAGTTGGCTCAGTAAACAATGTAATTTCCAAACTACAGCTGTTATATAATACTCGAGAAAAATTGACAGAAGTAACTGATGACTCATTTGCAAATTTGGGAATAAAAAGTTGTTGATGTTACAGAGCCTGTTGCCATCTTTCACTCTCTCAACAGCCAAGAAAGTTGCAGCTGAAATTTTAAGGGATTTAAGGGAGAAGTTTTCTCCCTTAAATCATATTTCTTTGGGTCCTTAAAGTATATGTATGTAGGAATTTCACCATGCTCTTCATGTCTCTCTTTTCATGAGCAGTTATAAATCTGCTCATTGAATGGCTTGACCCATATCCCCTCATTCAAATAGCCTCTTCAAAAACTTTTGTTGATTGAATAATTGAATAGATGAGTGAATGAAAAAAATAAATAACTGATCCTTTACACACCTGAAAAGATATCCAGCAAAAGAAAATTATTGAATTTGGAGTCTGGAAATGGAGACCTTTCTCCAGATATGAAGAGCAAATTCTAGATTAAGGAGATGACTATGTTATTAGTTTAATCCCCAACCACCCAACCATCCATCCATCCATTCATCCACCCATCTACGCATCCGCATTTAATATATATTTGGAACTTAAGTGTAATTAGGCAGATGGCTGTGAACAAATAAAATATTTGGTTTATATAATGAAATATATACTAAGTGCTATGAAGGAAAAGCCAGGGTGTTCTAAGAGATAATAACATGAAGCCCTACTTAAATTAGATGGTCAAAGAAGGCTTCTCTGGGGAGGAGACATTAAGCTGAAATCTAAAGGATGGGAACATAAGTTAGGTGAAGAGTAGAGTGGAGACAGACAGAAAACAACGTGTGTGAAATCCCAGAGGTAGGAAAGACATTTGGTATAGCTGGATTATAGTGGATGAAAGAGAGAGAGAGAGAGAGAGAGAGAGAGAGAGATACTAGACCAAATATGGGCTAGGGTGAGAAGGTGGGAAGGTTTTAAGCAAGGGAGTGATACAATCCAATTTCTAGGTTTCAGTGACTGTTCTCGCTGCTATATTCATACTGGAGTAAAGGGGTAAGGTTGAGAGCATTGCTTGCCTTTTCACACTTTTAATGAGATCTCTTAATAAAAATAGCTTATTAATATTTTCTTTTACTGTTTGGTGTTTTTGTGTTTCATTTAAAATTACTTTTTAGCTTTTGAAGACATTCTCCATATTAATTTCTAAAAGGTTTATTATTTTGCCATTCACATTTAGCTCTGCAACATATGAACTGGTTTTTCTCTATAAATGAGGGACAGCCCCAGTTTCATTTTCCCCCAAATATATATCTTATTTATACAATACCATTTATTGGAAAGGCTATGCTTTCTCTAGTGCCCTATAGTGACCTTTTCCATAAAAGAAATGTCCATATATATGTGGGTCTATTTCTGGGCTTTCTATTCTAATCATTTTGTTTACTTCACTATGTGTTTGTACCACACTATTTAATTAATGTACTTTTTCTTGCAAAGCAGTTTATTCATATTTTTAAGATTTAAAGATTTTCTATTATTAAAAAATAAAACTAAGAAATAAGGATTTGCTATTGTTACCTTTTGGATATTATTTAAAATTTTATTAAAGCATAAATTTGGAATATTGGAGGCTTTTTTCTCACATCCCTATTACTTTAATTTATTTTAATTTTATTTCTTTTCAGTGTTTCAGAATTCATTGTTTATGCACCACACCCAGTGAATGTACTTATAACAAGTCTTGATATCCAACAAAGCAAATCCTCCCATGTTATTCTTTTCAATGCCTATTCTTGGTCCTGTGCATTTTTATATAAATTTTGGAAACAGCTTTGAAGTTCTACACACACACACACACACACACACACACACACACACCCCTATTGAGTAGAATTGTCATTGAATCTATAAACTGGTTTGGGGAGAATTAATATATTTGCAATATGAGGTCTTCCGTTCCACGAACATGGACTATCTCCCCATTAGTTTCCATATTCTTCAACTTCTCTTCATATTATTTCAAAATTATCTGCACAGATGACTTGCACATTTTTGTTAGAGTTAGTCCTAGGTTTTGTGTTAATTTAGTGCTATTTTAAAGGATATCTATTTAAAAGTTATATTTATCTAGAAATGCAATCGATTTGTGAGTATTGTTTTTGAGTCTAGTAAACCTGGTAACTCTTATTAATCCAAATACTTTATCTGTAAATAATTTTGGATTTTTTATGTATGTAATTATATCGTCTGTAAGTAATAGTTTTGTTTCTTTCTTTAAAATCCTTATACTTTTCTTTTTTTCTTGCTTTAATGTGCTGACTAGGAGCTCCAATACAATGTTGAATAGAAGTGGTGAGAAAAAGACCGTCTTTGTCTTCTTTATCACAAAGTGAAAGATTGAGTGTTTCATCATTGTTTGTGGTAGATTTTTTTGAAACACTACTAGACTTAGAAAACGCTCTGCCACTTAAGAGGTTTTGATGCTTTATCACAAATATATGTTGGGTTTTATCAAACATGATTGCCTCATCAGTTGATAAAATCATGTGATTTTTCTCCTTTATATTAATTTAATAGTAATTTTCTCTATATTAATAATGAATTACATAAATTAATATTCTAATGTTGAACTTGCTTTGCATTTTTTAGATAAACCCAGCTTGATTATGATGTACTTTTTTTCACAAACTGCTTGGTTTGGTAGGCTAGTCTTTGTTGAAGATTTTTACATCTGTGTCTATGAGTGAGATTGACATGTAATTCTTTTGTACTATACTTGTCAGATTTTATATCATAGTTATGATATCTTCATGAAATAACTTTGATGTCGATCCTATTTTTTCCCCTTGAATGGTCTGTGTAACTTTGAAATAATTTCTTTTAAAAAAATATTTATTTATTTATTTGAAAAGGAGAGAGACAGAGAGAGCAAGTGGGAGCACAAGAGCAGGAGAAGGGAGAAGCAGACTCCCCACTGAGAAGGGAGCCTGACACGGGACTCAATCCCAGGACCCTGGGATCATGACCTGAGTCGAAGGCAGATGTTTAACCAACTGAGCCATGCAGGTGCCCCACTGAAATAATTTCTTAAAGGTTGAATTCTTCAGTGAATTCATCTGGATCTGAAAGAACACAGCTCATGTAGAGCAGCTCTGGCTACATAGCCACTTGACCTATCCTATGGTCAGGCACTTTATCTCCACCTGGGCCCAGTAGCATACCAGGGATTATCTTCCAAAATTTATATAATTCTCCACTATAGATGACATAGCCTTGCTGTAGAACCCTAGAGGTCTTTGTTGTGATTCTCCTATGTGGGCTTGCCATAAACCCAACTGAAACAAGAGGCTTCCATTTGCCCTTCTCCACTATGGTACCTCTTGTATCACCAGCCAAGAAACCAATGTGGGGCTCGCGCCAACTACCAAGTATGTCCATTTTCATTATACACTTGGAGACCGAGGAAATGATCATCACATGACTCTGGATGAAGTGGGCACATTGTGAGCCAGACTTGGGCCAGGACTACATTTATTATCTAGACTTCATATGTCCCTACTTTAAGGATCATGATGATGCTTTCAAGTACCCAGTTATCCGTTCCATGGATATCAATAGAAACTTGAATTCTGTGAAATGTATAGATATTCTCCTCTCATGAGTTTTCAATTATCCAAATAAATGGCCATTTACCTTTTCTGAGTTAAACCCCAGAGGAACAATTGCCATATATACATACATGATGCTGCAAGATTCTCCCTCCTGGAGACCCTTCATTCAGGTCTGAAAGGCAGCTCAGGTCTGGAAACTAGGCAAGGGATTTTGACTTTTTTGTTGTTGACTGCCCACATCCTCTTGCACCCATCCTGATTTCCTCTGACTGTGCACATTGAATAATACCCTTCCTGCCTACCCCTCTTATCTCTAGGTAGCCCGTGTTTTGTTGACTATGTCCATAGCTCTCTATGGGTCAGGCCCTCCTGGCAAATCTGATCCTGCTGCTCACTGCAGGGATTGCATGCATGTGGTTTCTGATGCCAACATGTCACCACCTGGCCTCTATTTATGTCTGCAATGCTGTCAGTGAATGCAGCTCTGTGATCACCTCTTTTACCATCTTCCCTGTCCTATAAGGGAGATCCGCCACCGACATTCTTAGTGGTCTTAGTGCCCCTCTCACTGCCGTTTTCCTAATGGCCTGGGGAATGATACATACTCCAGGCCCTCCTGTCTGGTCAATCATCCAGACTTTCATGGAATAGGTACCCACATGACCGTGAGTACCTATTGATTGAGCAAGTGTCACAGCCTAACTTCTTGGAGCCATTAATCCTTTTATTTTCTATTGTCTGCCCTGACAATTCTGGCATTTCTACTTTGCTTGGTGTGGACCATTGTTTTTTCCTTATTTCTAAGAGTCATCCCAAGCAACATTTTCATCTGGTCTCCTGGGATCCTTGCCAGGTTAAGTTCTATATTTCTAGTGAGAGCCCCCTTGTCAGTATCTTTCATCCAGTGTTGTTTGGCTCCCCCTTGGCCCAGTACACTTAGGATTCAGACCCAGGCATACTCTCCTGACTCGTGCTGGTCCATGATGGCTAGGTCCAGCTGCTCCTTTGAGGTCGGGTCCTTTTCCTCCCTTAGCAGGCTTAGCACTTCCTCCAGCCAACTTATACTGTGACCTAATCTTAGATATTGGGCAGAAGCAGAGGCAGATGCAGAGTCTGAGGGAGCACGTGTCATCTTCAGGGGTGAAGCCTCTGCATCACCCTCAGAAAGGAGGGAACATTTCTAGAAGAGTAGGCTTCTTCTGCAGATGCAGAGTATTCAGGGGAAATCCTGAGGATTCCAGATTTTTAGATGCATCAGCTCAGGTGCCACACATCATGATTTGGGACCCCATTCTTCCCCAATCAGTGTTATCAGAAATGGAATTAGGGGTATGAGCTTCTTTGGAGCTCTGATACTCTGATGACTGATTTCTAAGCCTGGACCTCAGCTTTCTCTGTTCTCTGGATGCAAGAGATGAGAACTTCTTTACCTCCTCCAAGGGAAGCCCTCTGTTTTTCACGCTTAGCTTTTAATTGCCAATTAATCACTCATAGCCTTGTGGTTGTCTTTCTCCAAAGCATCAATCATGCTTAGCAAAGGCCACCCAGTTCCACTCTTGCAAGTGAATTTCCTTCAACAAGCATGACATCCCAGGTCCCACAGGTACATGTGTTAACAATTGAATTGTTACCTTGTCCTGGAGCTGTTCCAATGTCACCTATGTCCCAGTGAAAGTGGTCTTGGTTCCAGCTGTCTGACAGGTTGCTCAGCTCCAGAATGCTGTCTTAGTGGTTGTTCCATCAGATGACTTGCACCAGCTTCAGTAGTTTGAGTTACATTGGATTCTGATGTGGAAGTTAGGGTGTCAGAATACTAGAGAATGCCCTTGTGAGCAAGTGCTCTTGCAGAATGGCAGGAAGCAGGCCTGGACTAAGGGAGACGTTGGGCTATGACACTTGCTCCGTCAAAGCTTTAGTCACTCCCTTCATGAGTGCTGAGGCTGGAAAGGCCCTTCACATTACAGTGCTGCTGCTGTGTCTTGGAACTTCATCAATGATGAGCCTCTGCATGGGGCTCTCCCAGAGGTGTGGTCTTCCTAGTCAAGGTCAAGTGACGGCACCATTCCCAGAAGTTGGGGAAATGAATTGTCCTGAAGGAGAGTCAGGATGGCACATAATGGCATCCATACAGTGTGTGTGTATACAAAATTAGCTAGAGGTGTCAAGGAAGGACTCTTGGGGCTGATATTACAAGGGATGAGGCCTGATTAGCAAGAAAAAGCCAGCCCTGTACATCTCATAAGGAAGAGTGTTCCAATTTCAAGGATTTCAAGATGCCAGGGGCTCTGAGGCAGGAGAAGCTCATCAGGTTTGCCAAACAAACAAACAAAAAGGGCCAGTGGCTGGAACATGCTAAGTGAGGGGAGGAATGTCCCCAGATGATTATGGAGAGATGAACCAGGGCCAGCCAGGTCCCATAGGGCCTTGTAGAACACAAAGAAAGCCTGTGTCATTGGAGGGGTCATTGGAGGGATTTAAGGAGGAGATGGGTAAGTAGTTTAAGGCCCATTTTATGAAGATAACCATAGCTGCGGTATTGAGAACAGGCCAGTGATTACCAAATTTCCTGCATACCAGAATCACATGGGTTTATTAAACATGCCAATGCCTGGCCCCCACCTCCAAGCTTTCTGATTACATTAGTTTGCTGTATGACACAGTCTCGGGAAGTCTTACTAGCTCCCCGAATGATTCTAGCACATAGCGAAGTTTGGGAAACAGTAGAGTAGATTGAAGGCAACCAAGGACTGAAGCTGGAAGACCAGTTGAGGAGACTGTTACAGTAATCAAGGCAAGAGATGGTGCAGCCCTTGACCAAGATGGTAGCAATAGTGGTGGCTACACATGGTCATATCTTGGCCATTTTTCTGACCTCTTCTATCTTTTCCTCACCAACCCCATGCTGCTCTTCTCACTGTTCCTGGTCTCACCATCTCATTTGTGCCTCTGCCTTTGCACCTGCTTGGTCATCTGACTGGCACCCTCTCCCAGGCCTTCACAAGGTTTGCTCCCCTGCCACATTCTCCCTTCTGTTCAAAGGCCACCTCTTCAGAGACACCTTTCTTGATTACTCTAACTTCAAACAGCATTTCTATCCCCAGCCTCATTTACTGTGCCACTCATATACATCTTACCCTGGTTCATTCTTCTTCATAGTGATTATTACCCCTTGATATTATATGTTCATGTGTTTGTTATTTGTCTCTCCTCCTAGACTGCAAGACCCATGAGGGCAAGGTCTTTGTCCAATTTTTTCACCCCTGTTCCAGGTGGGAGGATGCATAAGTAGCTTCTGGAAAGCTCAGGGCACATGTCACCCTGCTGCCTGCTGCAGTGAGGGTTTTATTGTCATGCAGTGTTCTTTGTGCATATACTTGAATGTCCTGTCAACCACAGGAGTGAAATTACAAATGGCCGTTCTGTGCTTGGGGTTAATTGATGTCCCTGGTCTGCCTCCCTTCATCCTCCCATCCTCCGGCCCGGTACTCAGAGCCCTGCTCCTCCTCTTTGGCCTTGGGACCCCACATGTTTACCTAAAAGGTATTGATATAAATCAGAGCTCTTTTAGGCGTCATATCTATAACTAAATGTTGACACCCAACCTGATTAAATTCTAAGCCATTGAGCATTTCCATTCTAGGGTCTCTCCTCCCTTTGCCTATGTACTGGGCTTTTTCCCACAAAGGACAGCAGCAGGCCCTGGCTAAGCTCTGATTTATAGGATCTAATTTTTAGAACCTGCCCAGCCCCTACTTGAAGAGGGCAGGGTACATTTCACCTCTTGTGACTACCATGGAACCATATATGATTTTTCATATTTAGGAGAGGAGGCAAGTCATATGGCCATTTTTCAACTGCCATTTTGTGAGTTAGGAAAATAGTGACCATTTACTGAATATCTTCTCTGTGCCAGGGACTGTGCCAGATGCTTTTCCTGATATTACTCCTCTAAAAATTGTGTAAGACTGATGATTCATGGGACGCCTGGGTGGCTCAGTTGGTTAAGTGGCTGCCTTCGGCTCGGGTCATGATCCCGGCGTCCTGGGATCGAGTCCCACATCGGGCTCCTTGCTCGGTGGGGAGCCTGCTTCTCCCTCTGCCTGTGCTCACTCCCACTCTCTCTCTAACAAATAAATAAATAAAATCTTTAATAAAAAAAAAAAGACTGATGATTCATGGACCTGTACCCTTGAAGCAAATAATACATTATATGTTAATAAAAGAATTTAAAAAAACCCCTGGGAGTTAGATGTCCATTTCACAGGTGAGGAAAATGAGGTGTAGGCTGGTTAAGGAATTTATGGTAACTTTCCCAGCTAAGAGGGAGAGTCTCATCTTGGCCTAGTATCACTGCGTTCCTAATAAACATTTTTTGGAAGACTGACAGAGCAGTGGGAGTGGGTTGTGAAGCTGGGCCCACACAGTGCTGGATCTCAGACTTGGTTCAGCTAGACAAATGGCTGGAAAAACAACACAGTCAAGGGGCAGTGCATTAAGGAAGCCTGCCATCTTTTATTCTGTACATCCAAATCAATCATGAGGCCTTCACTTGACAGTCATTATAATTTTTGGCATCGGTTGACTGAGAAAATGCAGAATAAACTACCTCAGTTACATTTAAAATAAATTTATATTTCATTTATTATATCTAATACAGATATTATATATAATACATTAGAAAATTGTGATGTGCATGGAATAATGATCCAATATTTATATGCTTCACATATGTTAACTCTTTTGTGAATATTATTATTCATGCCTATTATATAGGTGAGGAAGCAGACAAGGCAAGGTGAGAAACTGTTAGAACTGAGATTTGAACCCTGGCAATATAGCTCCACAGTCCCTGCTCTTGACCACTATACCATGGCACTTCTATGAAGCATCTGGACCATTTATTTAGTCTTGGGTCAAGGCCTGGTTTCCATGCTGAGCCCTCTGCATTAAGGTGGAAGCCCCTCAAAGATGCTTGGTTTTGCAGGTTGTGAAACACTGGCCTAGCACATAGGCCAATGAATCTTTTTTTCTTGGGTGCTTCTGGCCATCTTTCTCCATTCCTCTCTCTGTGCCCAGCACAGTGTCAGGCAAGCAAATGGTATGAAAATGTGTGTGTGGGTTGACTGAGCAAGTGTAGAGGGCAGGGCAGAGTCATGAGTGACAGTTGAATGTCTCCAGTCAAGTATACTGTTCTGGCTCTATCTGGGCCTGTCCTGTCCTCGGCAAACATTAACGATTCCAGCATGAAGCCATCCTGAGAAATGATGGCCCCAGTGTCAGCAGAACTGTCAGCCCGGGAGGCCCACTGGTGATGCCCCAAGATTCTGGCCCCATACTTCATTACTGGTCTTCTCTCTTGTTACAGCCTCTCCTCCTGATTTGTTAGGGTCCCTGCTATGCTACAGCTGCGTTCGAAGGTGCAGGTGATTCAGGTGGCCTTTCAAAGGGACAGTAGACATTCGATCTTCCCTAGGTTGTCTGAGACTAAGAGTGATATACCCTAATGAAGAATGAAAAATGGGTGAACATGGCAGGGTATGGGACCTGTGCCTAGAGTGGCTCTGGGTCTCCAAAATCCCCCAGCTGTTCTGGGCTGGGGGACATCCTCTAGGCCCATTACCAGCCCACTGTGGCCAGCTACTTGTAGCCTCTGTGGATGCTTCTGCAAACAAAGGGTTATCATATATATATGATATATCATATATATGATATGATATATATGATATATATATGATATATATGACCCTTTATCTATCTATCTATCTATTGTGCTAGAACACAGATAACATGAAAGCCACCTTCTTCACACATTTGTAAGTGTTCAACCCAGTCTTGTTAACTGTAGGCATGACCCTGGCCTGCAGACCTCTAGAGATCTTTCATCTTGCATGACTGTAACTGTAACCTTTGCACAGGTCTTCCCCATCTCCTCTCCCCACACTTCCTGGCAACCCCCATTTTATTCTTTGCTTCTATGAATTTGACTATTTTAGATACCTCCTATGACTGGGATCATGCAGTATTTGTCCTCATGTGGCTGGCTCATAGCATCATGGCCTCCAGGTTCATCCATGTTGTCACACAGAGCAGGATTTCCTTCTTTTTTTAAGGCTGAATGATATGCCACTGTATGGCTAGAGCATATATATATTCTTTTGATCTGTTCATCCATTGTTTCTACCTCTTGGTTATGAATAATGCAGCAATGAACATGGGAGTGCACCTAGCTATTGGAGATCCTGTTTTCAATTGTTTTGAATATATACCCAGTAGTAGAATTGCTGGATCAAATGCTAGTTCCATTTTTAATTTTAGGGGGAACATCCATATTGTGTGCTGTAATGGCCGTTCCGATCTACATTCTTAGCCAACTGTGTACAAGGGTTCCAGGGCCCCTACGTCTGTGCCAAAACTTGTTTTCTGAGGTTTTCTATCTGGTTTTGGTTTTCTTAATAATGACGATCCTAACAGGTGTGAGCTGGGTAACTTTTTTTTTGTTTGTTCATTTTTTTTAACTTTATTTAAGCTTTATTTAAACATATAATGTAACCCCACCACCCTCTCCCAACCCCTCTTCCCCCCACCCCCCTCAGTTTGTTTTATGACATTAAGAGTCTCTTTTGGTTTGTCTCCCTCCCGATCCCATCTTCTTTCATTTTTACTTTTCCTACCACCTTAACTCCCACCCCCGTTGCATCTCCACTTCCTCATATCAGGGAGATCATGTGGTAGTTGTCTTTCTCCAGTTGACTTATTTCGCTAAGCATAATACGCTCTAGTTCCATCCATGTCGTCGCAAATGGTAAGATTTCATTTCTTTTGATGGCTGCATAGTATTCCACCGTATATATATACCACCTCTTCTTTATCCATTCATCTGTTGATGGACATCTAGGTTCTTTCCATAACTTGGCTATTGTGGACATTGCTGCTATAAACATTCAGGTACACATGCCCTTTTGGATCACTACGTTTGTATCTTTAGGATAAATACCCAGTAGTGCAATTGCTGGGTCATAAGGTAGCTCTATTTTCAATTTTTTGAGGAACCTCCATGCTGTTTTCCAGAGTGGTTGCACCAGCTTGCATTCCCACCAACAGTGTAGGAGGGTTCCCTTTTCTCCACATCCTCACCAGCATCTGTCATTTCCTGACTTGTTCATTTTAGCCATTCTGACTGGTGTGAGGTGGTATCTCATTGTGGTTTTGATTTGTATTTCCCTGATGCCCAGTGATGTGGAGCACTTTTTCATGTGTCTGTTGGCCATCTGGATGTCTTCTTTGCAGAAATGTCTGTTCATGTCCTCTGCCCATTTCTTGATTGGATTATTTGTTCTTTGGGTGTTGAGTTTGCTAAGCTCTTTGTAGATTTTGGATACTAGCCCTTTATCTGATATGTTATTTGCAAATATCTTTTCCCATTCTGTCAGTTGTCTTTTGGTTTTGTTGACTGTTTCCTTTGCTGTGCAAAAGCTTTTGATCTTGATGAAGTCCCAGTAGTTCATTTTTTCCCTTGCTTCCCTTGCCTTTGGCGTTGTTCCTAGGAAGAAGTTGCTGCAGCTGAGGTCGAAGAGGTTGCTGCCTGTGTTCTCCTCAAGGATTTTGATGGATTCCTTTCTCACGTTGAGGTCCTTCATCCATTTTGAGTCTATTTTCATGTGTGGTGTAAGGAAATGGTCCAATTTCATTATTGCATGTTGCAGGAGTGTAGCAAGATCCTTAAAAGCAAGAGACAAAGCACTAGCATGGACGCCACATGATTTAAGGCTTTGCTTGCCTTTGGAAGGGATTCCTGTTTGTTCTTCTGCCTTCTCAGTTTGGAGCATATTTATTGTAAGAAGAAATGGTTTACTTATTTCAGATCAGAATTTGTTGCACTCCAGAGAGTCCTGCAGTTATGGAAACTGGTCTCTCCAATGAGAGAGAGCTGGCATGAGGGCTGGGGAACAGCTACTGGCCCAGCCTGCCTCCGGAGGCCATTGTCTGATGACTGGTGTATGGTGGTCTTTTCAATTTCATGGGCCTGTTCCTATTGGTGAGCAGTGGTGACGTCAATGGCTCACAAACCAGGTAACTGAGGAGTCATACCACAGAGGCCCTGGAGGGTTACAGCACCCAGAGGGAGCTCCTTCATTTTCTCACGTAGCAAGTCAACCAGGGCTGCATGAGCCTGGAATGCCTAGGTCTCAGTGACCTGTGAAGAAATGTCTGGGCCGGTATGCAATAGATGAAGGGCTAGGAAGGCTGATTCAACTAGGGCTCCCAGGAGTGCTGGCACAGGTCCAACTCGAAATGCCTGCCGCAGTGCTTATCCCGCCACCACCAAGCCCACTGTCATGATGCTTCGGCTCTGACCACTCAGAGGAGACAAAATCTGTCTCCTGCCAAAACTTCAGAAGTTTTTGCTCGAGTCATTAAAGACAGTGCTGAAATGTAAGCTGACATGAAGACACTGGTCTGCTTTGGAGCTATTGTGCCAGAGGCCACTGGAGAGACGGAACTGTCATGCTCATCCTCAGCCTTGGCAGAAGCTGAGCAGAGGAGGCAGGGCAGGAGGAAACTCCTCCAGGGTCAATGCCCAGCAGGTGCAGAAAGCCCATGTCTGTGGTTGGGTCACTTTCAGCTTGGAGTGACTATGAAAGAAATAGAGGATATGGCTTATGTTCCACAGGGCTGGTGAGAGCTCTGATGTTCAGCCAGTGAGTTAGAAAAGGGAAGGTGTGAAAGCAGGAGCTTGTGGTGCCCTGGTTGTACGATCCTCCAGAACATGTGGTCATCAGTGTTTGAAATCTGCCTTCTCAGATCTCAGTGGCTGTTGAGATGGATGGAGAGAAAACAGGCAAGTGAGGTTTCATCTGGGGTCACCCACATCCTCTGCTGCTTTAGGAGTCTGACCAGCATATTTTGCTCATCCCGTCTTCCTCCTGTTAGAATTGGTGAGAGCTTGGGACAACATTTCACCCACATGTTGCTGAGTCCTTCACAATTATAAAAAGGTCATAAGGGCCTTTTGATGTCCTCACAATCTATAAAGCCTCTGCTGACCCCTTTCTTCTGACTCCAGCAGCTCACAGCCTCATTTCAGAACCCAGAAGTCAAGAGTATTCAAAGATCTCAACTCTGGCAGGCAGACCCTACTGCCTCCTTGCAAGGCCTCCCTGGGCTTCAGGGTATGGCTTCAGCTGGAAGGTGCATGGAGGAGTCTCAGATGCAGACAGGAGCTACCAGCAGCTGGGGTCCTGGTTCGGCATGTGTTGGCACCCTTGGGTGTCCCTGCAGGCCAGCACGAGGATCCGCTGGGAGGAGTTTCCTCGAGAACCACATGCTTATTGGCTATCTGCTCAAGTTCGTCTACCTATGTCTTTATGTCTTTCCTGTATGAAATAGGATGAGGGAGTCAGAGAATTGTCTGCAGCTGGGAAGCAGTACAGCCATGGGACTCAAGCCTTCTTATTTGGAGGTCTGGTGTTTACCACAGCAGTTCTGATCCCAGAGGCCAGAATGGGTGGGGACGAACCCAACGCCATACTTTGCAAGGCTGAGTGTAAAATGAAAATGCAGGCCCCTGTTCAAAAATTATTATAAATTTCAGTGCTCCAACAGCAGAGCATCAAATTGAATACACAGAGACCTTCTAAACATGGCAGCCTTGGAAAACCCCCTATTGGGCCCCCATGGAGCCATCTCCAGCTATCAGAGGTTTCCAGCCTCTTTGAAGAGAACTGTGTGATCATGTCCTGTCTACACAGCTGCCTAGGTAGAGGCTTGCCCACTTGGGCTTACAGCCCTGACAGAAAGGTATGGTGGGCTTCTCCACAGGCCTTATGTCCCTCAGACCAGCAGGTTCAGCCAGCCTGATGGCTCTCCTAGGCATACAACCTTTTGGCTTAGTGGGGCTTCTGGGGTTTCTTTTGAAACACTTCCTGGGGTCCACTTGTTGCTCACTCACGCAGGATGCATCACACTGTTCAAAATTTTAAAAGACACACACATAAAAAACACACCATAAAATAAATCAAAAGACAACTAACAAACTGGGGAAACATACTATAACTGAGATCTCTCTTGAAGGTTAATAGTAAGGCTAATATTCCTTATATTTAAAGATTGAAAAATCATTGGATGAAGAACCTAAAACCTGATAGAAACATGTGAAAAAATACAGACAATTCACAAGAGGGATTTAGAACTGATCCTTAACCATATTAAAAGCTGTCTCAGGGGCACCTGTGTGGCTCAGTTAAGTGTCTGACTCTTGGTTTTGGGTCAGGTTATCATCTCAGGGTCCAGAGATCAAGCCCCATGTTGGGCTTCATGCTCAGTGGGGAGTCTACTTGAAGAGTCTTTCCCTCTGCCTCCTTCCCACTCACATGTGCAAGCTCTCTCTCTCAAATAAATCTTTAAAAATAAAAAAAAAAAAAAAGCTTGGGGCACCTGAGTGGCACAATTGGTTGAGCATCCAATCTTTTTTCAGTTCAGGTCATGATCTCATGATTGTGGGATTGAGCCCTGTGTGGGGTTCCGTGCTGAGCTCCAAGTCTGCTTGGGATTCCCTCCCTCTCCCTCTGCCTCTCTCACTCATGCTCTTCCCCTCTCTCAAATAAATCAATAAATCCTTAAAAAAAAACTATTTCACTTCACTAAGGTAAGAAAAACACCAAAAAAAAAGTCCCCAAACAAAAATCCCAGTCCTAAGAATAGGAAACCAACCCCAAACTGACACAGATTCTAGAATTTGTAGATAGCAACATGAAAATAGTTATTATAAATGTATTCTATATGTTCAGTTTAGTATAGACATAGAGAACATAAAAAAGACCCAAATTAGATATATATAATATAAATATATAATTTATATTTAAATTAACATATACTATACATAATTATATTTTATATTAATTTACATTTAAATTAATATATATTATATATAATTATATAAATTAATATGTATCTCCTAAGATACATATCTTAGGAAGAAAGTGACCTAAATAGTGTTGGGTTTGTGGCCTCCAAAAATGTCATTACTTTGATCCTTTGATCCACACTACTTTTAGTAGTGTGAGAAGTTTGGTTTTTTTGAGGGCTGTGAGTGGCTGACACAACAGGGTGGGGTATCACAAACCCCTCTGTGATGTAGGTGACCGGTGGGCAGTGACTTTGTGTGCCTTTTCGGGGATTGGCCCTGCTGTCCCAGACATAACACTTCTCCTCAGCCAGGTTCACACCCCTACACACACAAAGAAATGCCAGGTTCTTCCATGGGAAGCTCATCTTTGGTACTCCCTCCTGAACCAGTCCTTATCCCCACTTTCTGGCTAGCTGGCCCTTCTGGTCTAACCCCGCACCCCATAAGACCCTGCTCCCTCCCTTGCAAGCCTGCCTCTTCCCTTCTTTCCCCACTCTCCACCATCAGAGAACTCACAGAGACACACACATTTTCATAATAAGTTGGTTTTATTTTAATTTTCATGGATGGTATACCTCATTGTGTAAAATTTGATGTCTACACAATTGGTCATTTCTCAGGGGCCAGACCTCAGGGACTTGGCAGGTAGTTCTGAGGTCTCTGGCCTTGCCCTGGAATTACTGGCTGCCCAGATAGGCATGGGAAGTGGAGGGTTTCTCCACCCTCTCTTGGTCCCATCCTGGCTCTTGGTGAATCAGCACTTCATTCAGTCTATGGCAGTGGCCAAAAAGTTTTGACCCTCTGGATTTCTTCACTTTCCTTGAAGGGGTGGAAGGTTTTGAAGAGGCTTCTTTGGCCAAGCTCCTTTGAGAATGTCTTTTTACCCTTGTAGTTGTTTTGGTCACCTGGAAGGACAACAGAGTGATCACAGAGGGGTACTTGTTTGGGGGAACGGAGCGGGGGGGTGGATGGAAACAGGGGCACTCTGTTGTGAACAAGTACACTATGAAAAGAGGGTGTGTGCCAGGCAAGGAGGGGGGAGGAGTCTTGTGGGGGTGGTGACAACGGAAAGAGCTTGAGTGGGGTCATCTCACCTTGCCACTATCTCTGAACCTGGGTTGACAGGATGTCTTCGCATGTTTTCTCCCTTTGGTGCTTGAGATCGGTTTCTGTGTAACTGTGCTAGAAGCCAGTGGAGTTTGTGCTTTCCTGGCCACCTTAGCCATTTTGAAGACTCCTAGTGGTATACCCCAGAGCCCCTGAACCCCCCTATATATACTCCTCCCCAGGACAATGATGAGCTACACCCTTAAGCTTTGTGTGGTCAGCAAGTCACTCCCCCAGCCAATAGTGCCTGGGAGGGGGGCAGACATCACAAAGCACCATCCTGACATCTTCATGGGTAGGAGGGAGTGCAGTGCAGGTGAAGCTGAGATGTTCTGGTGGGAGAAAGGGGCCACATCTTTATCACACCCTAAACAACCTTCCAGATTCATCTCCCTCATCTCCCTCATGCCAACCCCCTCATCTCCACAAGTCAGTTCTGCTGGGTCATCTGGCTGGGTCACCTGTCTACTCCATGCCTTTTTTCAGAGTAAACCTTTTCAGTGACTCATTCTGTTGTCTCTCACCCACCATCACCTAGATTTGGTAGGTCTAACTGAAAATCCCTGCAAGGTAATGTGTTCACATTTAGCTTTCTTTGGCAGTGTGAATCATCTCACTTCCTGACTACAAATGACTCTTATGCATAAAACTTTCCCATCTCACCTGCTTTTCCCAACATCCATGTAGATCTGCTCCATTTTCCATTTTCCAGTCTGAAATCACAGCTTTCAGGTTGTCAGACTTCAGCAAATAGACCTGCCCCATTGAGCATCCCAGTCTTGTTTCAAATCTGGGGGATCAGTCTTATTTCATTAGGTGTAGTTCCCCCCTTGGGTGTTAACCCTGTAGGGGATGAGGCAGTTATCCAACATGCCACAAGCATTGGGTAATGGCATGCAGGAAAGTACAACATAGGACTGACGAGTATTCCAGAGGGGTGGGGGTTAGAGGAGTCTTAGCTTAACCACAGGTGTGTGAGCCTCACGTGCACAGGTCTTCTCAACATGTGTCCTCAAAGACCACAATTCTCACCTGACTTTACCATTAGCATTGCTGGCACCCTATCTCCTTTGGAGTTTATGTCACAGCTGAGACATGGATCAAGTTCATTTCTGTGAAGGAGCCCAACAAGCTTCCAACCACTTGAAGGAGACACCATGACATCAAGTCTTGTCTGTATAGTTCCCTAGGTAGATGTTCTTCCATTCAGGTTGTTGGCCCTGGAGGAAAGGGGAAACAGGCCACAGGCCTCACTGCAGGCCCTGTGTTCCTAACTGACTGGTGGATTCAACCAGTCTGAAGTGCTTACCCAGACACACAGCCTTTAGGCTTAGCGGGACTTCTGGGGTTTCTATGAAGTGCTCACTTTCCAGTGTCCACTGAGTGCTGACTCTCCCAGGATGCATCATACTGCTTAAAATTAAAATGCAGAACAAAGCACACCATACAAAAATCCAAAGGACAATGGGCAAAGTGGTGAGGGGTGGGGAGTGCAACCTAGGTCATAAAGCCTATTCCAACTTTTAGAATAAAGATCCAAAACCTGAGAGAAAAAAAAATGTGAAAAAGATATGAGTAGACAATTTATGAGAAAGATGTAGCACTGGTCTTTTGCTATACTAACAAGCTATTTAACCCTACTAAGGGAAGAAACATAAAAATGAAACTCCCTTGAGAAATCAAAACTGCCCTAGAATTGGCATAGGTTTGGGAATTAGTAGACAAGGACATTAAAATAGTTATAATAACTATATTCCATATGATCAAAAATTAAGCAGAGATAGTCACTTAAAACTGGATGCAAACAAGACAGCCTTCAATCAGTAAATGGATCAATGAACTGGTCCATCCATACAATGGAATATTAACCAGCAATAAAAAGGAATGAGATATGAAGGAGACAAGTCTAAAAAGGCGACATATTGTATGATTCCATTTCTGTGACATTTGGAAAAAGGAAAAAACAGAGACAGAAAGAAGATCAGCAGTTGCCCAGAGGTTCCAGGAGGAGGTAGCACTGAATAGGTGAACCGGGATTTCTTAGGATGGTGAAACTATTCTATGATACCGTGGTTGTGGATACACAAATATATGCATTTGTCAAAACCTATAGAACTTCACAGCACAAAGAGTAAATCTTCAAAAGAGTCCATTGGGTGATCATGAACCCCAGTGGGCGGGCGATGACAAAATAATATAACTATCACAGATGGATCACATCCCTTCACTAAACAGAGTGGGGTACAGGTCTGTTGGCCTAAGTTACTTTGGAAATGAGTGATGATGTTAAATCTAAAGACAGAAGGAAATGCACGTAAGTACTGTATTCTAGCTGGTGAAGTTGTATCTTATGGTCTGGGTTGACAATTTGGAAATCACTGTACATGTATGATGGGATTAAAAAATATTAAATGGAGGGCAGAGGGTGAGAGGCAGGTTGGTCAGTGTTGGAGTGAAAGACACAGATCAGTAAGGAAGGCAGGCTAGAATGAGCCTCGTGGTCCTAGAGCAGGGTAGAGACAGTAGTGTGGACTCATGTTGAACTTCATATAGATAAAGATGGAGATACAGATGCAGATAGAGAAATAATTACAGATATGTGTATACACATGGGTTAGTATGCACAGACATATTTACCTACCTCTTCCCACTGAGACAGACTGGAAGCAGTGATATCCCCATAGCAACAAGCAGAGCTAGCGTCCGAACTTGGTTTCTAATCCCATTATCTAAAGAAAGAAACGAAGCTCCTTAGAGAAATGGAAGATTCCAGGTCTGGGGAAGGAAATCTACAGGACCAGCCTGGAACATCTTGTAGGGCCAGAGAGTAAGGATGTGATCAAAAACACAAAAGAGTGGCACATCTTAAAGTGCCACAGGAGCCACTGGAGGAGTTCCACCTGGTCATAGCTAGAACAAACTGAGCAACAAAACAAATAAAGGAATATTAGATTATATCTCAAGGCATTAAAGAACATTCAAGAGTCTATACTGACATAAATAAATGATAATATCAATACTTAAATGAAGGGGAACAAACAGATCTCCTGTACAAAAGAAGTCCAAGGAATTTACATATATACTACCCCCTCGAGGAGGCAGAGTATAACTCCCCACCCCTTAAGGGTGGGCTGTGTATAGTGGTTTCCTTCCGAAAAGGACAATGCAAAGATGAGGAAGGAGTAACTCTGCAGCGTACAGACTTGACAAATACTGCCTTGGCCTGGTGATCAAGTTTGCCTTCAACAGTGATGAGTCATGCTGATAGCATGCTCCCTTGACACAAAGAAATGGGAGGACATTTTGCCCCTGTGACTGGTCTTCCTCCCCAAAAGCCAGAGCTCCAGTCTAATCATGAGAGAAATATCAGACAAATCCCAGCTGAGTGTCATTTGACAAAATACCTGACCCATACTTCTTAGAACTGTCAATGTCATCAAAAATAAGTAAAGCCCGAGAAACTGTCACAGTCAAGAGAAACCTAAGGAGACATGACAACTAAATCTAATCCTGGAAGGGATCCTAGAACAGAAAAGGAACATTAGGTGAAAACCTAGAAAATATGAATAAAGTATGAACTTTAATAATAATGTATCAACATGGGTTCATTAGTCGTAACAAATGTCTCATGTCCATATTAGATGGTGACAATAAGGAGGACTGATGGACACAAGAACTCTGTACTACCTAACAAATTTTCTGTAAATTTTAAACTGTTTTAAACTTAAACATTCATTAAAAACACAAAACAATAAGCTATTATAGCTGTGTTCCCTATGTTCAGAAGTAGCTAGGACACCTATAATCCTCACCTCCATTATAGAGGTAAGAATCAAGGCTTCGAGAGGTAGACCAGGTAGCCCAACATTATAGAGGCTCATACATGAGGAATTAAGACTTTGAACCACACCTCCCTGATTCCACAGCCCATGATTCTCCTCCCTCGATCTGAATGAAAGGAAGCCAGGTAGTAGAGAAATGCCATGGTATTGCAAGCCACGTTTTGTCTGCAGGTTTGGCTTATGAGATTGGTGGTTCTACTTCTGGTTGATTTTTTTCTATCTGGATTTCATATCCTGGAAAATCTCTGACAGAGCACTCGAAGAGACTGTACTAAATAAGAGAGCTTTTTTGCACAGGGTAAAACTTGTATTTTTCTCCATCTGCCTGGGGGAGGATAACTGAATGGTGATGTGGGCACAGCTACAAATTGAGATCTCTTCCAGGCTGGCCCAGGACCAAGAAGTAGAACCCAGCGGTTACCCTCCAAGACCCAATAGGACCAGTCCCCATCCAGAAGGCACCTCCAGCTCCAAAATTTTCTTCTTCTCACATCTTTCCAAAAAGAAAGAGTTCATAGCCCACAAATCTCTCTTTACTCCAAGGACTGAATGGTTTCACTTATCCCACATCTGTAATTCCTTCTCCCAGAAGATAGGAAGGAATATGAAAGGCAACTTGGCCTCTGTCAGAATTGTTTGCCATCATGTGTCTTAGAGAGTTCTTATATCCTCACCCCCCTCCCCTCCAGGCCCTCAGCTGAGTGGCTTGAGATGGGATGGAGTGAGAAGAGGTGGAGAAAGCAGAGATTCGTCAAGGTGGGTGACTCTAACGTCACCACTGTCCATTTTCTCCTTCCCTCAGGAGACAACAGAGGCCTTGGTACAACATTCCCACTGTCATCGGGACTCACATTTCCTAATTTCCAGATGAGCAAACTGAGAGGTTCAGAGAGGTGAAATGACTTGCCCAAGGTCATACAACTAAGAAGAGGGACCGAATTCAGAATGGGCCTAGAAGACATTCTAGCAGATGGGCAGAGGGCAGAAAAGTTGAGGTAAAATCCACACACCTTGGTCTCAATTTCCTCAGTGAAGTAGGAACACAGGAAGAACACAGTAAGAATAGGTATTGTGATGAAGTTCGGGTGAGTGGGAGAGCCAGCTTGTGGCCAGTGCCAGACAGACATCCACGAGTGTCCATGTCAGCACCTCCCACAGCTCAGGTGTGTGAGCACCTGAGGCTGAGTAAGTGGTACAGGAGCAGACCCTTCCACGGGCCCAGTTGCCTCTTCTCATCCATTCAGAAGGAACGGGGTAGGGGTGAGGAAGGAAAGAATTGAAACCAGTTGTTTGTGAAAAGCCCACAGTCGATGATCCCATATTTTTCACTTTTCAGGTGATTTTATTGGCACTTGTTAGACAGCCCATGGCCAGCTTTCCGGGCCTATAATTATACAGGCCACTAAGTCAGTGTTTTTCTTAATTACTCAGGAAATGAAGGAGAAGGAGATTATTTATTTTTTCAGCCTGAACTATACAGTTTGAGCTGCCCACATGCACAAGACATTGCCAGTAATATTTTATTACTTAAGCACCTTTGGGGGGACAAGTACATGACTTCTGGGTGCTGAAAAAGGCAATTGATCTCCTCTTTAACATCAGCCACCTATAATTTTTTTTAACGGCCATGGAATCATGATTCAATGAAAGCCTCATAATTTGGCTTGAAAGGTGGTTATGGCTCCTCAGCTGAGTTTGTGTTCCCTCACGCTGCACAATTACATTGCTATACAGTAGGCATTTAAATGGAAAAGGGTGTTTATCAAGTGAAGGCAAAAACATGCTGTGTGCTAATTTGGCAAAAGAAAATGTGGTTTTTATGTTAAATGTACACACATTTCATATATCTGTTAACAACAGACAACTTTCAATGCACAATTTTATGAAAGTTGAAAATGTCCATCTGTGCAGAAACAATTTCTGATCTCAGGAAAGAGGAGCTATTAAGAGGTCAAGTTGTGTCATGGACTCCAAACACCGAAAGGACTAAGTGTGATAGCCCACTCATCAGAGCTGACTAGATAAGCTTCTTGCCTTGCTGCTAGGCTTTGGTCAGTGAGCATCTCAATGTTTACCATGATGGCCAAGGGGCAAGAGGCTCTTCCTTGAGTTTCTTGGCTGGAGTAAGCCCTGTTGTTCTTTTCAGAACCATTGGAAGCAAGGAGGTTCTCTGGTATCACCACCACTAAGAAAAACAACAAAAATGATGGGGCTCTCCTGAAAGCAGAATACTGGCCCCCAAAGATATCTATGTCCTAAATCCAGAAACTGTGAATATGTTACCTTTTATGGCTAAAGGAACATGAGTTGTTAAAAGTTGAAAAACTTTCCTGACTGTAGTCAGAAGAAGATGGCGTGATGAAAGAAGGGCCAGAGAGATACATTGTTGACTTTGAAGATGGAAGAATGGACCATATGCCAAGGAATACAGATAGTTTCTAGAATCCAGAAACCAAAACCAAAAACAAAAACAAAGAAACTGATTCTCTCCTGGAGCCTCTGGAAAGGAACTCAGCCCTGCTAACACCTTGATCTTAGTACAGTGAGACCCAAGTCTGAATTTTGACCTCTGGAACTATAAGATAATAAATTTGTGGGAGCATCTGGGTGGCTCAGTTGGTTAAGTGTCTGCCTTTGGCTCAGGTCATGATCCCACCAACATCCTGGAATTGAGTACCTGTAGGGTTCCTTGCTCAGCAAGGAGTCTGCTTCTCCCTCCCCGACTCTTGTGCTCTCACTTGCTCTCTTGCTCTCTCTCTCTCTCCCTCTCCCCATCTCTCCCTCTCGAACAAATAAAAATCTAAAAGCAAAATAAATTTGGGCTGTTTGAAGCCACTAAATTGTTGGAATTTGTTACAGCAGCAATAAAAAGCGACACAGGTTCTGTTGCTGATCAGTGAGTGTGTGGTCAGGAAGGTTATTCTTTCCATTTGAGGACAACAGTTCAGCATTGTCCATGCCACTCTAACCAGAAGAAATAAATTCTAGAGTGAGTGAAGTGGGGTTCAGTCTAGCAACCAGGATTTTGCAGTTGGGATCATGCCTATGGAGTGCCGTGAATAAACAGGCCCACATCCAGTTGGTTGTTTTGGCATTGGACCGTTAGAACCAGCAAAACTTTCCAAGGCTCCCTGGTCCCTTGCCCATGTAGTTTCTGAGGCGGATCCACGAACAAGAAAGGCAAATTGAGAGAGAGCAGGAGAGGGAGAGGAAGCAGAAGTAAGAGTGTGCTGCCAAATGTATTTGGCTACATTCAAGATATTTGAGCTCGAAATCCCTTTTAAACATAAATTTTAGAGTTTTAATGTCTTAATCTTAAGGAATAGTCTTATACATCATTTATTCCTTCAAAATGTCTTCTAATGCCTTAGTTTCAAATTGCTGCCTGAAGCGGTTGATGTATATACATGTGTACACACACACACACACACACACATATACACCATGCACACATGCACACACACACACACACACACACACACACACATGCCTCCATGACAAACTGGGTAAAAGTGATCTTTAGCTTCATTTGGAAAGAACAGAATATGCATATAAGGAGACACCTAGAGCGTAGGCTTAATGGACTCTGTCATTTTCTCCAATTTTCTTCCTTTTTCAAAAACTCACATTAGAAGCCCTTTTGTAAAATGTTTGTATGTGTAGTTGGACTCTTCATTCTCTATTCAGAGAGTCATCCTAATCTAATATGTACCAAGAGTCTAAAAGCTGATCAATAATGGAACACAGCTCTGCCTATGGAAGTCCCTGCACCTCCTTGAAGAGGAAGCTACTCAAGAGAGCGGTCCTCCAAGGGCACTTGCAACTTTATAATTATTCTATGATGATTCAAGTCCACGTGTAATTCTTTGTATTGTCACTTCCAATTATTTTTGAAACAAAAACACCAGGGAAATGAGTTACTCATTTCAAAAAGCACTCATATTTGATAAATAGCTTACAGATTAGAGGGAAGATGTTTACTGAAACCAGGATACAAAGCTCTTTCCTGGGGATCAGACGAAAGTGCTAGATGAAGGATGACAAATCTGCATTGCCCAGATCATCTGAAGCTAATAGTGCAGGGCTGGGCCCAGTTCCCTACCAAGGCACTTCTCTGGGGAAACAGTATGAAGGTGAGGCTTTCGGTGGTCTTCTGACCAGATGCAAGACTCTTAGAGGCCTGTGTCCGTCTCCTAATTTCATCTTTAGTAGCTCAGGGACAGAGCAGGTAGGGGTCAATTCTGCGTTGAGAGGCAAGAGCCAACTTCCGGTGTCACCGACCTGTGCTGAAATGACATGGCTGCCCCCATGCATTGCAACCCTTGGTTCACGAGTTCTCGACTCTTCTCTCCTTTGCATTTCAGGGCCCAGAAGGGGTTTGGGAACCTGACAGAATCAGGTCTCTGCATCCTGAGTTCTGGGTCCTGCAAAGTAGAAATGAAAAGTCTCTTCTTACCTCTCTGCTTTTCTTTGATTATTTAGCTCTTGGATTGTCCATTCAGGCTGCTCACAAAATGCAACTGACTATGTGGCTTAGAAACAGCAGAAATTGATTTCTCATGGTTCTGGAGGCTTGAAGTCCAAAATCAGGAAGCTGGCATGGTCGTGTTCTGCTGAGAGTCAGCTTCTGGGCTACAGACAAGTGACTTTTTGCTGTATCCCCATAGGGTGGAATACTTAGAGGGATCTCTGTGAAGCCCCTCTTGTAAGAACACTGCTCCTATTCATGATAGTTTCACCCACATGACTGAATCACCTCCCAGAAGTTCCATCTCCTAATGCCTTTGCCCTGGGAGTTAGGATTTCAACAGAAGAATTTGGGGGAGGGCACAAGCATGCAGACTGTAGCAAGGGTCATTTAACCTAAATCTTTGCTGAAAATAAATTAGCAGGCTTCATTCCCTCATTCATTTATTAACCAGCCCATATATACTATCACAGTATTAGATTGTATTTTGGGGTGTACACCGGGTGCCAGGTTCGGATCTTGTCTATAACTCATTTCAAAAGTTAGGCTTCTTTTGTTTCTTTGTCTGTGCCCTAGCCCTAGCTGCCCTCGGTGCACAAGGAGAGGGTGTGCTGTTTGGACTGCGAAGATGACTTCCTCGGTGTTGTTTGGTCTCTTGAGGAACTGAGCAGCTGGAGGCTCTGACATGTTTGAGCATCTAATTCATGGGGTTGTCTGTGAACATTAAGTAAGCACGTGCATGTAAAGGGTTGTGAAGCATGTCTGGCAAGCGATAATCACTTTTGGAATGAAAGCTAGGTGTATAAGATTAGTAGAAATAATGAACTGGTTTCTGCTGGGGGTAGCCCAGAGTCTGTGTTAGTCAGTGGAGGTGCTGGTTGCCAACATCCTGCCTTTGTGGCACTCAGACTACTGTCCTGCTGCTCTGGGGAAGCCCTCGTAATCCTTTGTAGAGGGACTAAGCTCTAACAGGTAAGGAAGGTGTCCCTTCTTTGGGGATTTGGCCATTTAATGCTAACTAAGAAATACCTACATTGGCTCTAGGAGGGAGACCTTGGCTTTCTGCTCTTTCTACCACTGGCTCCAAGCCAAGCTGCTTGGTGAATGCATGTTGTTGTTGGTGGTGAGGATGTGTAGTAGCTTGGGGGTTTTATTTGACTGAGCAGAGATCGCCATTCTAAGCCATGGGAGTGCTTGCTCAGACCTCTCCTTCCAGCCATTTATAGAGGCCTACTCAGTGCAGAGCAGCATGGCTAATGGCAGATGAAGGGGCGGGGGGGGGCAGCCATGTTCCAGGGTAACACTGGGCTAGAGTCCCCTGAGTCTGCGGGATCTGCTTGTTGACAGACTGAACTGTGTCCGAGTATAGTGATTCCTGAAGAAGCTCACTTTTCCCCTTCCAGGAAATAGAAGCTACAAAAATACTTCAGGAAGGCCATTGCGCATTCCCTTTTTTGAGGCACCATCTTACAATGGCAATAACAATAGCAAGAATATATTAAGGGTATAATGAGTATTGGATACTGTGTTAAGAGCTTGACATGTATTAGCCTATGTGTTCATTCTCATGACTTTGGGAAGCCACTACAGTTATGCTCATATTTTACAGAGGAGGACATGGAAATTCAGAGGACGATGACTGATATTCAGAGGAAAATGACTTCCAATATCACATCATCCATAAGGGGAAGGGCTGGCATTTGAGTCTAGGACTTGAGACTCTAGAAACCATACTCTCAAACACTGTACATTACTGTCTTCCCCAACGGGGCTGTGGCCTCGTGGAGAACAAGAGCTCCAGTGGAATTTCCTTCCAGACTACTTTGATATGTACATGGTGACTTGAGAGACTGGCCCAGTGGAAGGGTAGCACAGAACCTGCCTCTGCTGACTGCAGGAACCTCCTCCAGCCCCATTCATCCCAAAGACCTCATGACTGGACACTAATTGGGATCAAGGTTTTCTGTAGCAAGCCCAGGGTGTGGGAGGGGTCTCTAGTCTTTACTCCATGAGTCCATTCTTTGCCTTTCAAAGGCTTTTCTTGCTTAACATGCAGCACTGATCATAGACTCCTCTTTTCAATTTAAATGGGAAGACAATAGCTTCCATGTTTGAGGCCTTTTACAAGACTCTGATGATCTTTATCTTGTGCAGAATAAATACCATTATGGTTATTGAACCCATGGATCATTATGCTGTGGCTATGTCTTTCCCAATTAAACAGTTGGCATGTTTCTTGCTAATAATGTGCTAATATGGGGGAAAAGGTTTTAGAAACGAAAGAGGCAAAGTGGGAGTCATTCATGGATTCCAGGTGCATCTGGCTGTCATTTCATGTTATGCTTAGAAATCAAGGTAGCATCAGTGTGAACAGAGAGCTATTAGGAATCAGTGGACATCACTTCAAAACTGTGGTTTTTGTATTTTCATCAGGATGATAACACGAGTACCATAGTTTATATGTAGGCTTTTTAAAAAGTGTGGTAAGAAACACATAACATAAAATGTACCATCTTAACCACTTCAGAGTATATAGTTCAGCTCTGTTCAGTATGTTCACATCCTTTGCAACTGATCTCCGAGCTCTTTCACCTTGCAAAGCTGCAACTCTACTCTCTCGTTCTGTGTCAACCCCCAGTTCCCCTCCCACAGCCCTTGGCCACACCCTTCCTTCTGTCGCCAGGAATCTGACTGCTCTAGGTGCCTCCTCTAAGTGGAAGCATACAATATTGTTCTCTCATGACTGGCTTCTTTCACAGAGCATAATGTCCTCAAGATTCATCCAGATCATACCGTGTGACAGAATGTCCCTTTTTAAGGCTGAATAACATCACTCTGTATGTACAGACCGGATTTTGTTTATCCATTCTTCTGCTGGTGCACACTGGACTTGCTTCTACCTCTGGGTATTGTAAATAACACTGCTATGAACGTAGATAAGCAAATATCTCTTTGAGATCTTGATTCTGTTCTTTTGGAAATAAACCGAGACATGCAATTGCTAGATCATAGGGTAATTCTGTGTTTAATGTTTTGAGTGACGGCCATACTGTTTTCCATGGCATCTGCTCTATATTTGGATCCTACCAACAGAGTTTCTAGTTCCTCCACATCCTCACCAACACCTGTTTTTTTTTTTTGTCTACAGTAATTTCTTGACATATCAAATGTATTTTTTACATATCGAATGTGGCCTACCTTATAGAATTTCATCAGGCTGACAAAGAGCAATATACTCTCTGTACTCACGGCAGCAGTTGCACACTGGGATACTTGGTGTGCTTGCTTAGGAAGAAAGCCCTAACAGGTTTGTTTTTGTTTTTGTTTTGAGTCTACCATCTAGGAAGTGCACATCTCTGAGGTACTACTCTGGGGTGCTTGCCAAGATTGCCCTCGTAGAGAGTATAGGCAGTCGGGGAGCTGGGAGGGGGCAGGGCCAAGACATTCTCTAGGGAGCAAAACAAAGTTTGCCAGACACTTATTTTGATTCCTAGACTACTGTGGTTAATTTTCCACTTGTTTTTTCCTGAGTCCTAAGTAAAGTCCTGCAAAGGCTTATTTAAATGCTCCAGCCATGCATCTTTTATGTTATAAAGTGATTAAAGGGGCAGGTCCTATGTCCAGCCTCTAGCCAGAATGATGGATAACAGGGTGGGCCCACTGCCACAGCTGCCACTGTCACCCCCCACCCCCCACCATGCCTACTTGCCACCTCCAATATGGCCCCCATGTGAGCTAAGTCAGAATCAGTGAGGAGGCAGTCCCGGTGATGAATAGAGCTTTTGGCTCAGGGTATACGATACAACTTGGAGAGTCAATCTTCTCACTTGAAGAGGCTCCCTCAAGAAGGATGATTGTTTTAGCTCAGATTGTTGTAACAAAAATATGGAACTGGATGGGCTTAAACAGCATACACTTATTTCTGGAAGCTGGAAGCTAGAAGTCTAAGATTGGGGTACCCTCATGGCTGGGGTGTGGTGAGAGCCCTCTTCTTGGTTCACAGATGGCTGCCATCTTGTATTTTCACAGGGAAAAGAGAGAGACCATCACTTTAGCATCTCTGCTTATAAGGGCACTAATCCCATCATGAGATTTCTACCCTCATGAACTAATTATCTTCCAAAGGCTTCCTGTCTAAATACCATCATGTTGAGTATTCAGGCTTGAACATATGAATGGAGGGGAGGATACAAACATTCAGTCCACACCAGAGATTGCCAGCCTTGAAGAATATAAACTTTATTTTATATTAAGGAAGGTAGTAATTTCCTTACCATGGTCAGAGCCATTGATGCAAGTTTATGGATAAAATTTTATTTGGAATTATTTAATCCTATGGTGGCAGGACTCACCTGAAAGGCTCTCTGGCTGGTCTGTCCCTCGTTTTTCAGACAAAGAAACCAAGGTTGAGAGAAAAGAAGCTTTGCTCCTAGGATAGAGCCAGGATGAGGACCCAGGCCCCTCAGACAATGCCGTGAGCTTTATGACCCCTGGGACTGCCTCATGTGACAGGATGGAACTTGGCACAGCATTTCAGTGTTACTTTACCTACCTTCTCCTCTTGCTTGTCAGAGACAATGTGGTCTTGGGACTGAGGCTGAATGAGAAAAGATCTCTCAAAATGCCTCAGCGAGCCTGCTGGTATGGCTGTGTCAGGAAATTCTTGCAGATGAGGGTGGGAAAGACATTTTTGTTCACTCTTCCGTGAGTAAGAGGAATGGTGGCCATCACTCAGGTCATACCAGGAAGATTTTGTACCCTATTTGTTTTCAAAAGGCCTTTCATTTTAAAAATCTACTTAATTTTGGGGCCTTTTCCCCCACTGGCCCCTGCCTGCTAACTCTGTGAGTGGAACGGAATCCACTCTTTGGCCTGCCCTCTTCAGGGAAGAGCGGGCCTGTGGCTTCCCCAACAGTGGCGACTTTGTGTTGGCCAGCAGAGGCAGGGGCTTCTGGGACCAGCAGGCCATTTACAGTGACAGAGATGAAGAAGACAGGAGCAGTTTACCCTTCACAAATATGGATAATTACACAGAACGAAAAGCTGTAGAGGGATTAAGAAAGTTCAGCAGGAGTCTCAGGAGCCTTCGCGAACTTTTGAGGATTTATCCAAAACGAACCTTTACCCTTTTTCAGTTCATCTCAGCTAATAAAAATAAATCAATTGCAGTTATGATCCTGTGGAGCCCTCCAAGAAGGAAGCCATCAGAGAGGGCGAATCTGGAGATGTGTCTGTCCTTGGAAAACTGGGTCTAACGACAGGAAAACACTCACTCCCCTTAAACAATACCTTTCTGGCAAGCTGCCTCCCAGCCTCCCAGTCTCCCTGTGTGCAAACAGGTGGCATGGTCAGGTCGGAGATGCTCCTCTGGTTTTAGACACAACGAGAAAACCATGCAACTGTGGGCTACAAAGCATGGCGTTCAGGCCGGCCTGCAAACTCTGGGTCAGCCGCAGAGACAGGACACACGTCAGCTCAGGACATATTTCCCTGGGCCGAGGCTGCTCCAAGCAAAGCACAGTGCTTCCTCGAAACCATCCACAGCAGCAAGGTGAGGCAGCCCATCATTTTCCATCCGTGTCGCCTAACTTTCTAGGGGCCTGATAGCATCATCACTATTAATAAAAGCCAAGTAGTGAACATTAGTTGAATGCTTATTATGAGCTGGGCCCTCTTCTCAATCTGTTTCCCATGCTAGGTCATTGAAGCGTGCCCAGACTCCTATGAGGAAGGTGATATTAAGTTGAATCATACAAAATTAGAATATTTGACCATTCCTAACCCACAAAATGGCCATTTCATATTGTCAAACCCCAGATGGCCCATTTTACAGATGAGAAAAACAAGGCACATCAAAGCTAAGTAACTTGGACCCCACGCTCAGAAGTTACAGAGTTAATAAGGACAGGCTGGCTCCATAATTCCTGAGAGCCAGTGCAAAATCAGAATGAGACCCCTGGTCCAAAAGACAAGTCAGGGAAAGGACTCTCAGAGTTACAAAAATGGAAAATCTTTTTCCTTTCTTCTGCCATCTCTCTCAGGACCTATCCTGGTGATTTCGATTTGCTATTTAATGTCACCTTCAGGGGCACCTGGGTGGCTCAGTGGGTTAAAGCCTCTGCCTTCGGCTCGGGTCATGATCCCAGGGTCCTGGGATCGAGCCCCACATCGGGCTCTCTGCTCAGCAGGGAGCCTGCTTCCTCCTCTCTCTCTCTGCCTGCTTCTCTGCCTACTTGTGATCTCCATCTGTCAAATGAATAAATAAAATCTTAAAAAAAAAATAATGTCACCTTCACTCAAGCACAGAGATGCTTGCAAGGCAAGTATAGACCCTCACAGGTACCCAGGGGGTCCTGTGAGGCCCACCAGCTGTCAGATGGCCACACAGGGCCCTGCCCGAGGGTGTGGGGGCAAGGAAATCAAGCCCGGCACTTTTCTTTCCTGCTGTGCCACGAGCCCAACCCACAGCACACAGGAGACCCCCACTGCGGGAAGAACCCGGGCCAATAGGAGGCTCACCTCTGCCTGATGGCCGAATGTGTGGTGATGCTGCTAGCCCGGGGCAGGTAGAGCCACTGCCATGTCCCACCCTGATGTTCCACAGCACATGCGTGCCTGACTCTGCCTCGACCCAGGCCCCGGCCAGGGACACAGAGCTGTGGAGGGTGAGGCGAGGCAGTGCCCAGGAGTAGCAGGGTCCTGTCAGCAGGCCTCCTCTTGGTGGCCCGTTGGAAGATGGCTGAGACAGAGCCTCACAGAGGAGACACTGTGGAGGTTAGCTAGTTAATATAGTTCAAGCACTTTGAAGCTAAAATATGCTACATTAATTCTATATTCCATTATTACTAATAAATGCTCAACCTTCATGCATCCAAATATCCAGAAAGGGACATTTGATGAGTCAAGAGTGATTTAAAATGTTGGCCCTAGCTCTAAGCATGGCCAGAGTGTTGTGTGCATCATATAATGCAATAATTACTATGGTAACCACTCATTTATATTAATTAGGGGAGTAAATAGAGTTCCATAATATATATTCCAGATTAATGCTGAGAACATAAGTAAGATCTCCCCATTGAAAGACTTAACTGATGTACTTGCCTGGTAGAAAAATTTGCTTTTTTTTTTTTTTTCCTTAATAGGTATATTTAGCCCATTTAAAGCAATTTTCTTTTATTCTCCCTCTCCCTTCTGCCTTGCACTGCCTCTGGGATTCCAAGACAATTAGCCATTTGTGTGGAGGAAGAGGAGGCCTTGATGTGCAGCAATCGTGAGATTTTTTTTTTTCTCTCTCTCTGTGAGCACTGGAGACATTTCGTGAGTAAATAATAGGAACAGGTCCTTCCAAAGCTCTGGTCATTACTGGAGCAAATCTTCTAAGCATAAAGAGTTGAAAGTTTAAGGTAAGTCCATCAGATGATTTTAAGCCTGTCACTGGAAAGACGTTAGGGGAGGCCTATTTTCTGCTCCACTCATTTGGTTCTAAATTTGTCAGCAGAAAAATGTAAAGCCCTAATAACAGGATATCAGCTGGACAGATCTCTTGAGAGGATCTCTGAATGGCTACAGTAACAAGCAACTCCCAAATCCAAGTGACGAAATGTAACACAAGTCTGGGGCTTTTTTGCACCTGCTACACATCCAGCAAGGGTCAGCAGAGGGACCGCTTGGTGGCTGCGCATCAGAGACTCGGGCCCTTGAAGGTCCCACCTCAGCATGCGATCTCCTCATTCCCTCCATAAAAGGAGGGCAACTGAGGAAATGACACCCAGAGGTGACATGTGTCACTTGCCTCATCAATCAAATCAAGTCTACAACCGAGCATAACTTCAAAGAAGAATAGAGAAGAACAATGCTACCCCATGTCCTAGAAGACAGAGGGCCAGAAACACTGGGTGGGCATCTCTCATGACTCCCACAGGAAGATATATGCCATGTGGTACCCAAAACTGATGTGGGGGTGGGGGGGTGGGGTGAGACCGGTTCATACTATTTCCTGCTATGACAAACCCTCAGGACACTGGGAAGACAAAGGGTGTTTTTGTAATTTAGTCTTCTTTCATTTTTGAAGAGACATCTTTTTAATTCTTAGTACAAAAATATGTATTATTCCCATAGAAACTGAAGAAAATACATAAAAAGAGAAAGTGAAGAAAAATCATCACTAATCACATTTCCCAGAGATAACCTTTGTAAGCATTTGGAACAATATCTTTACTATTTTGCCTCATCTTGTTTTGCCTTGTTTTTCTTATCCTAAATCTAAAACTATGTCATCCTGACTGGGCACTCCTCAGGTTTTTCCCTCCTCTGGCTTCTTCATAGGCCTCTCTCAGTCAGAAAATATTGATGCCTTCTCCTTTTTCTCTTGATGGAGCTGGAAGGGAAGCCCATAGTGAAATATCAGTGGCCTCCAGCTCTTTCCTATGATGTCCCAGAGGCCCCTTCCAGGAAGGGAATGTGGAAGGGAGAAGGCCTGCCCTGTGTCAAGTGCAGGTCACGTGGTGATCTCTTCTTCCTCTGCTAAGTTATAGTGGCAATTGCCGTTTGATGTCAGGTTTATGATGTTCCTTGGCCACAGTGAAGTCATCTTGTCATGACATCGCTTTTAGCTTCCTTTTCCCCCAGTGGGACAGGTTTTACTGCTTCCTGTCATTTCTTAGATCACTGTTCTTCATGCCCCTGAAGGATATCCCTCAGTAGTGGCAGTAAACTCTCTTATTTTTTGCATGTAAAAACATGTTTTATCTTTTAGTCTTGAATGCTGTACCAGTTTCTCTTGATACAGAATTCTAGCTAATTTGAATAATTTTGTTTACTCCAGAGCTATGGTCTTTTTTTAAAAAATTACTTTCTAGGGAGGAGTCAAGATGGCGGAGCAGTAGCAGCTGAGACGGCGTCAGGCAGCAGGAGAGCAGCTAGATCGCCTATCACACCATTCCGAACACCTACGAATCCAACAGGGATCGAAGAGAAGAAGAGCAGCAATTCTAGAGACAGAAAATCGACCACTTTCTGAAAGGTAGGACCAGCGGAGAAGTGAATCCAACGCGACGGGAAGAGAGACGCGGGGGGAGGGGCCGGCTCCCGGCAAGCGGCGGAACAACGGACACAAAATCAGGACTTTTCAGTCCGCTCCACGGAGGGACACCGCTCCAGAGGCTAAACTGGGGGGAAGACCTCACGGGGACAACGTGGACTCAGGTCCCACGGGTCACAGAAGGATCGGGGTGTCTGAGTGTCGCAGAGCTCGCAGGTATGAGAGCGGGGAAGTCGGCTGCGGAGACAGAGCCGAGGTGTCCTAGTGGTCGGTGACACGGACCGGTGCTCTGTGGCACTGGCCGGTGCTCTGTGCGAGGGTCCCCACAGGATCCGGGGAGACTCCGACCCGGGAGAGCTCAGGGGTCTGCGGGGTTCGGAGACTCCAGGCGGGGCTCTGTGCCGGAGACAGAGACGCTTGGTCACGGGCTGGGTGAGCTCGGAGCTCCCAGAGGCCAGTGACACGGGACTGATGACGCGCGATGTTCTCTGAGCGCGGTCTGCAGGCGCGCGCGGTCTGCGGGAGCGCGCAGTGTCGGCGGGCCGGGGGGTCTGCGGGCCTGCGGTGTCTGCGGGCGGACGCGCGCGCGCACTCTCCGGCGCAAACGTGGGCTAGGGAGACTGGAGGGATCAAACGCTTTTCCCTGAAGGCGCGCTGAAGACTGGGGCCCCTAGCCCTCTGCTCCTCCGAACCGGAGACTGGGAGGCCGCCATTGTCATTCCCGTCCTCCAGAACTCTACAGAAAGTGTTCAGGGAACAAAAGCTCCTGAAAGCAAACCTGAGAGGATGACTCAGCCCGGCCCCTGGGAAGGGCGGTGCAACTCCGCCTGGGGCAAAGACACCTGAGAATCACTACAACAGGCCCCTCCCCCAGAAGATCAAAGAAATCCAGCCAAGACCAAGTTCACTTAACAAGGAGAACAGCGGATTCTTATCTGGACAAAATGACAAGGCGGAAAAACTCACCCCAAAAAAAAGAGCAGGAGACAGGACCGAAGGCTAGGGACCTAATCAATACAGACATTGGTAATATGTCAGATCTGGAATTCAGGACGACGATTCTCAAGGTTCTAGCCGGGCTCGAAAAAGGCATGGAAGATATTAGAGAAACCCTGTCAGGAGAAATAAAAGCCCTTTCTGGAGAAATAAAAGAACTAAAGTCTAATCAAGTTGAAATAAAAAAAGCTATTAATGAGGTGCAATCAAAAATGGAGGCTCTTACTGCTAGGATAAATGAGGCAGAAGACAGAATTAGTGGTATAGAAGACCAAATGGCAGGGAATAATGAAGCAGACCAAAAGAGAGACAATCAACTACTGGACCACGAGGGGAGAATTCGAGAGATAAGTGATGCCATAAGACGAAACAACATTAGAATAATTGGGATTCCAGAAGAAGAAAGAGAAATAGGAGCAGAAGGTATACTGGAGAGGATTATTGTAGAGAATTTCCCTAATATAGCAAGGGGAACAAGCATCAAAATCCAGGAGG
>ML099371.1:0-32285 GCA_003697995.1 Taxidea taxus jeffersonii
AAGGGGCACGTGTACCCGAATGTTTATAGCAGCAATGTCCACAATAGCCAAGTTATGGAAAGAACCTAGATGTCCATCAACAGATGAATGGATAAAGAAGATGTGGTATATATATACGATGGAATACTATGCAGCCATCAAAAGAAATGAAATCTTACCATTTGCGACGACATGGATGGAACTAGAGCGTATTATGCTTAGCGAAATAAGTCAACTGGAGAAAGACAACTATCACATGATCTCCCTGATATGAGGAAGTGGAGATGCAATGGGGGTGGGGGTTAAGGTGGTAGGAAAAGAAAAAATGAAACAAGATGGGATCGGGAGGGAGACCAACCAAAAGAGACTCTTAATATCATAAAATAAACTGAGGGGGGTGGAGAGGGAGGGGGGTTCGGAGAGGGAGGCGGGGTTACATTATATGTTTAAATTAAAAAGCTTAAAAAAAACCTCATTACATCTTTCACAAATGAACAAGAGGGAAACCAGTGAATAAAATTCATGACCCAGTATAACTGAAAATATCCTCAATATTTTGGTACACAAGAACAAGATAAAAACAAAAGAATAAATTTGAACCCAAATTTTGAAACCTTTAAAAAGACATATTATGGCCATTAGTCACTGCTCCTGTCTGATGCCCAAAATTTCTAGACTTAAGAATCCAATATAAGCTCAATAGTTCTTTATAATATTGCATAAATCTTTAACAATCAAACTCTAAAGGTGAGTGAAATCAGCTAACAGGACAAAGTTTGATTACCCCCAATATATGTACATATATGCATGTAATGGCTCATACCTACTCAGCCATAAACAGTAGGCTACATTGCCTAGAAGATGTAGGAGAACCACATGGGATACAGCAATAAACTAGGGCTAGTAACAATTAGCCACTTCTAGGCCTGAAGGGACTAGAACTATGAAGGTGAGAGCTGTGTAGAGGAAACCACCTTGAGCTGAGCATGGTCAACGTCAGCCCAAGTTGGTACTTCAGGGACCAAATGCCATGATCTTACTTCCCTCCTTTCTTCTGATCTCCTATCTTGGTTCCTCATTAGCTGAACTCAACTGGAAATCAGAAGTCATGGGATCTCACTGATTAAGCCCATCTAAGTCAGCTCCCGGAGCACAGAGCCAGTTAAAGGGCAGTGGAGAGTAGAGCTTCAGGGGCAAATAAGATACCTTACTTCCCACTCCTTTTGCACCTCAACATCCATGTTTGTCTTTCTGAGTGAAAATTTCATGTCTGTATCCTTGCAGGGTGATGTCACTTTGATTATACTCCATCTAAAATATTAGCCACTATTGACATTATTCATTAAAATAGTGGTGGAGATAGTGGGGGAAGAAACACAAAGCATAGTGTTACATTTTTCTCCTGTGCAACTATTCATGAAACTAAATTGTTAACTATGGCTGCCTTTACTCTCTCATTCTGTGCTCCACTTACCCTCCGCCAACAACTGAATGGATGAGACTCTTTACCTTATTGAGTGTAACAAACCTATATTCCTGAAGGATCTGAGTCCTGTGGTTCATTTGTTGGGTTGTAGCAGTTTTCAGTTGATGAGGACAGTTGGGCAAGGGAGTATTAAGAGAGTGCCTCTTGTTACTCCCTTGCCAAACTGTGAAGTCCCTGGATTCTAAGCATAACCTCTCTGTCCCAGTTTCTAGCAAAAACCCAATTCTTCCCTAAATTTAGAATCAACTGCCTAGTCCAATACAGTGATTTTCTTCTTTTTCTTCTGGTCTAGTGGCATGAACAAGTCAAAAAAGTCCATAAAGTAGTCTCTACTTCCCACCCATCATACCCATGAACTTATTTCCTAGTGGGAATTCTTCCCTTGTGCACTCGGATTTCCAAACCTACCATGCCCAAGATTATGGGAATTGAAGCAAAAATTCTTCAAGAATATTATGATCTTTAATAGCAGGATGGTCCTCTCCCACCCACAACCTATTTCCTGGCTATGGGAGAAATTGCACTATTTACTGACTACTGATTTAAGGCATATATTGCACACTTTAGGACAACACGCCAAATTTGCATATTGTTTCTCCTATTTTTCATAACAAATGAATCTTCAGCAGACCACGTTAGACACATAATAAAACCAGTGAATTCTGTAGATATGAAACCATTGCTATAAAATGTATTCCCTGATTGGAGATAATATTATGTCGGTTACTATGGTGATTGATAAAGGCATACTATAAGTCCATGAACAGTGGTGCTGGTAAAATCTTTCCAGGCAGAAAAAAGGAAATCCATATCTAGAATATGTATCTATACCATCAAGGACAAAGTGTTGCTTTCTCCATAAGAGGGGGGCCCACTTATATTAATCTGACACCAGATAGCCTGCTGGTCTGTTGGAAATGATACCATATTAGGAGGTCAACGTTGGCCTCTGCCATGAGCAGGCTTGGCACTTAGAATTGGTGGTAGCCAAATCAGCTCTGGCAATGGAAAGACTATATTATTGAACACATACATTGAATCTACCCCTGTTGCCATGTATACTTTGTACATGAGCCTATTGAATAAGCATGTGTGACTGGGGAAAGAGGCTGACTAACCAAAAGCGCAGGTCATCTTGTCCGTATGATTATTGAGAATCTCCCCTGACATGGATACCCCCTGGCTGGTATTTGATAAGATATGAATGCCTTCATACTCTTAGCTCATTTGAAGAGGTCTATTCAAATACCTCCCCCCTCCCAGACTTTCTTGTCACTGATTTCCCAATTCTGGTCTTTCTGAATACCTAACCAATCCACTAGACTTTGTTCATAAATTTATGTAGATACTTCAGGCCATATTTATTTCCACTGATGTGCAAAGTCAATATACTACCAAATATTTCGCCTATTGGAAGACTTTCCCTTCAGCGATTTTCACAGCCATTTCTTCTAGGCGGTATTTTCATACCATGGAAATCCATCTATAAATCAGGTCTATGCTTTTTCCCCCTCATTAACTACTCATAAGGAATGCCTCATAAGCTAATGGGTGTGTTTGAGAGAGAAATGGTAAAGCAGTACAATCAGGTACTTTGAAAATCTGAAATATCTGCTCATAATTGTAATAGACTTTGTTTATAGAGCAATTTTAAGTTCATAGCAAAATTGAGTAGAAAGAACAAATGTTCACATATTCCCCCTATATGCATAGCCTCCCCTACTATCAACATCTAGGACCAGAGTGTCAAATTTGTTACAAATTATGAACTTACATTGGTAGATTATTATCACCCATAGTTTACATTAGAGTACAGTTGGTATTGTATAGTTTACAGGTTTGGACAAATGTATAACATGTATCCACCATTATAATTTTATAAAAACAGTTTCATTGTCCTAGAAATACTCTGTGCTCTGCCTATTTATTTCTCCTTTTCCCTCAACCCCTGACAATCACTGATATTTTTACTGCCCCCATAGTTTTGCTTTTTCTATATGCCATATAGTTGGAATCATATAGTATATAGACTTTTCAGAGTGGCTTCTTCCACTTAGTAATATGCATATTAAGTTTCTTTCCTGTCTTTTTGTGGATTGAACATTCATTTCTTTTTAGTGAAAAATAATGTTCTGTTGTCTTGATATACCACAGTTTATTTATCCATCCACCCACTGAAGGGCATTCTGATTGCTTCCAAGTTTTAGCAATTATGACTAAAGCTGCTATAAACATTCATGTGCAAGTTTTCACATGGATATCTTTTCAGTTCATTTGGCTACATACCATGGAACATGATTACTGGATTATCTGCTCCTAATGTTTACTTTTCCTTCCAGATCTGCTTACTTCAATTTTATTGTGATATACTGCTATGTGCATCCAAATTGATGAGTATGCGAATCATCATCAGTTCATGATGAGCAATACAATCTCTTCTAGGATCCATTCTTAAACCAGGAACGGCTTTTTAAATGGTGAATAGAGTAAGGTAAGACTTTTCTCCTCAACCAAAGTGTTCTGTGCTATTATCTTCCCTTTGCAGTCTGGAAGAGGCTCTCTTTCTGCCGCAGAACTTCCCATACCTTTAGGACCTCTAGTTCATAAAGCCTTAGTAGTGCAACATACTGCACTATAGCCTGGAATGGATGGAGAGTTCATTAATTTCTAGAACCCAATTAAAATCAGAAGCTTTAGGCTACCAGTGGATCTGTCAGAGCAGCATCACTCTTTTACGTTGCCTCCCAAACCAAAAAGATCCACCAAGCATTATGCTTATTTGTGTGTATGTGTGTGTGGTGAGTGGTAAAAGGTGAAGCAACTTATCTTTTGTTTTGGAAAGAAATATTCAATATACCCAAGACCAGAGGACTCCTAGAAGCCTCACTAATGTGGCAGGTCCTAAACTTTTGCATAGTTTATCTCCTACTTTCTGATATTCATATGTCTTACTAAAACATAGAACCCAGCCCAAATGAACCCCAAAGATGAGATTTATATAATACCAGAACAAAAACAAATACACAGAAACACTGACAGAAGAAAAAGGTGGGAGGGTGGTTATAAATCCTCAATATGGGCGAGGAAAGTTATTTTGATTCTTCCTGGATGTACTTGATATCTTTGTTAAAGGACTCAACTTTCCAGAGCTAAAGGGAGATTTAAACTGGCTTATATATAGGGGTAGAATTGATTAGGGAAAGAGGATTACCTTGAAGCTTATATCTATATGCATATTAAAAAAATAAAATAGAAAAGAAAAAGAAAAATACAGATATATATATGAAAAACAGTTCAAGTTAAAAGGTTATTATGGAATATGTTGTATTAAACCTCTAGCTCTAATAGCAAGTAGGTTAAAAAAATTAAAAAGAACAGGAATAGTGAGAACAAATTTTTTTTAAAAAGTTGTTTCTATGAAATATAACAGGTTCTAGGCCAATACTGGGAGCTTAATATATTGTTTTCCCCTGACATTGGGATTTTACATTTTTATGGGGACCCTGTGGTGGTTGTCCTCCTGTTCCTTTGCCTGGCTTTCTGGGGGGGGGTTCGCCCCCTTTGTTTTTTCAGTCAGTCTTGTTTGGGTTGAGTCCTCCTGCCCCCTATCAAGGGGCTGGGCTCTGTGGAAACTGTTTTTTCAGGCTTTGTTCTCTGGAGGTTTTTGTTCTTTGGCAGATTTTTGTGTCTTTTTGGAGGTTTAGTGGAAAGTAAACTGCATCCAGACCTCTGTCTCAGACAGAAGCCTCAGTCTGCTCCCCTTTGGGTGGTCCAGTACACACAGACTCCCCCTCTGCAAACTCCACTGAGCCAAGCAACCTCCCACAGGCAGTGCACATCCCCAGCCACCATCTCAGGGGTCACCCAAAGTGCCCGCCTGTCCCTGCACCCCCGTGCCAAAAATAATGGTGGAGCCTACTTCCAGTGGCTGCCTTTGCCAGGACTGCTCTTTGGAGTAGTTCCTTCAAGTCTGAGCTGGGAGTGTTCAGACTCTGGTCCTTGAGACCACTGGCTAGCGCCCACAGGGAACACTCTCAGATGCGGGTGGGGAACGGCGCTTCAGACCTTGATCTTGCAGTGAACGCAGAGTGCAAAAGGCTGTGGTTCCAGAGAGCACCCACCAGACTCCCGCAAGCCACACAACCCTGGGGACTCCAGGACCAGGAACTGGAGGCTCTGCTTCTGCACCCTCACTGGCGTGGTGGTCCTGGGCGGTGGCTGTCCTGGGTCCATGGGCTTTGGCTCTTGTCCATGATGGCCTGAATCTACCAGTTGCCCTTTAAGATCTTTTGCTTTTTTATGGCCACAGTTGCCAAACTGTGGAAAGAATCAAGATGCCCTTCAGCAGACGAATGGGTAAAGAAGATATGGTCCATATATACAATGGAATATTACGCCTCCATCAGAAAGGATGAATACCTAACTTTTGCATCAACATGGACGGGACTGGAAGAGATTATGCTGAGTGAAATAAGTCAAGCAGAGTCAATTATCATGTGGTTTCACTTACTTGTGGAGCATAAGGAATAACACGGAGGACATTGGGAGATGGAGAGGAGAAGTGAGTTGGGGAAAATTAGAGGGGGAGACAAACCATGGGAGAATGGACTCTGAGAGACATACTGAGGGTTTTGGGGGGTGGGGGTTGTTGAGTCTGGTAATGAGTATTGTGGAGGGCACATATTGCATGGAGCACTAGATGTGGTGCACAAACAATGAATTTTGGAACACTGAAAATAATAAAATTAAATTAAAAAAAGATTTAAGATATAACATATATTTATTACTTCAATACTTTTAATTCAATAGATTTGAATTAAAAAAACTTGAAAGTTTGAATGGCAGTAGGTTATATGTCAATAGATCTTTGAGTTTTGATATGGCCTCTCCCAAAGGTAATGGGATGAAAGGCAGAGACTGTGTTTCAGACCCCTCTGATATGGCCAGGTCCTTATTCTGCATGGCCATCATATGTATGGTGTTCTTCTACGAGGCAGTAGTAAGGAAAGGGGGACTTATATCCACCAACTCATTTGTATCCTAGTTGAGCCTGGCTCACTAGGGTCCAGAGGTGCTTTGTGCTCCAGAAGCCCAGAGATTTTCTTCCTAAACAACTGTTGGTCAGAGCCCAGAGCTGATAAGATTACAGAACTAACTTAAGGAGAAAATGGCCAGCTGCATGATGTGGTATGAAAAACACAATGTTAAACATTATACCCTCTCAAAAGTCTTCTTTTGAAATCCAATTATTTCTAGGAGGATACTAAAAGTATTTGATATATACATCTATATAACTTCTTTATTGGTAATCTTTTGTATATATGATGTTTATTTTTCTGGAATAGAAGAGCAGTCAGTGTAACAGGAAGGCACTTGATAGGTAAGATATAAGAGAAATAAGTTTAACAAATATTTTAAAAGATAAGAGGTGGGTGGTAGATGGGTTAAATAGGTGACAGGGACTAAGGAATGCACTTGTGATAAGCACCAGGTATTATATGGAAGTGTTGAATCATTATATTGCACACCTGAAACTAATATTACACTGTATGTTAACTACATGGAGTTTAAATAAAAATTTTAAAAAATAAAGTATAAAAGGCTATTGAAAATCAGGCAGTATGATTAATAAGATGTAGAAAATAAAAATTCCCTACCCTTCTTTCAAAAAAATGATAAGATATGCTGTGTCAAAAGCCACTGTGACATAATTTATATTTTTATCCAGAGCCAGTTGTAGAGATTGTTTAATTGATTTTCCTGATGACCTAGTGACTTATGCCCTGGCTCATAGTCATACAAACCAGCTATCTTTAAACAAAAATATCTGCTTTGGATTATATGGGAATAGCATATCATTCTCTTTCACTCTCTTCTTTGAGATAAGTGAAACCATTATACTGGCATGGAATAAGAATTGCTTATATTTCCAAGCACATAACCACATCTCTTCCCAGACAGTGCAAGGCATGCTGCCCCACAAGACCAAGTAAGTTCAGGCTTCCGTGAACCACCTCAAGGTGTTTGTTAGGATACTGCTACCCTATGACAATAAAAAGTGAATGGTGGTTTCTGCTGCACTCAAGATGGTGCATCTGAAACCTACAGAAACGTTTGTTTACCAGGGCCACCTGTCTCATGAGGTCGCCTGGAAGCACCAGGCAATAATAGCCACCCTGGAGGAGAAGAGGAAGGAAAAGGCCAAGAGCCATTACTAGAAGAAAAAGCAGCTTGTGAGGCTATGGAAACAGTCCAAAAAGAACATGAAGAAAATTGACAAGTAGAGAGAAATCTTCAAGACCCAGGGACTTCTGGTCTGAGCCTGAGAAAAACTAACTGTTTATTATAATAAATAAATAAATGAATAAAAAAATAAAAATCTAGTCAAACAAAAACCTTGACTATTTCTAGCTTATTTTATTATAATGATACTGATTCGATTTATGAAAACCTTATGTTATTACATTGGGTTTATGCTTATCTCCTGAATTAAAAGCAAAGCATTCTGATAATGTGTTCTTCTGGGTCCACCTATCTGTAAATTACTTAAAGATGACCAATTTCACTGCTCCCATGGTATTAAGCTACCTAAGAGATGGCAACTGTTTTTCCTGAAGTGTAAGCTCCTTTAGGGCAGGAAGTAGATATAATTCTTTTCTGAATGCTCAGTGCCCTCTGCAGTGTCTGGCACAATGGAAGGGAGCAATAATTTTGTTTTTTTAAACTGTTTTAACTGCCTTATGTGAGCTTACAGAGGGAAAGAGGGATAAAGGGGAACAATATCTAAAAATGAGTTATGTCCAGAGTAGATTCTAGTGAAATACTGTTAGGGAAAAGAGGACTATTTTAATTCTTTTTTTTAAAGATTTTATTTATTTATTTGACAGAGAGAGAGACCACAAGTAGGCAGAGATGCAGGCAGAGAGAGAGGGAGCAGGCTCCCTGCTAAGCAGAGAGCCCGATGCGGGGCTCGATCCCAGGATCCTGAGATCATGACCTGAGCCGAAGGCAGAGGCTTTAACCCACTGAGCCACCCAGGTGCCCCAGGACTATTTTAATTCTTAAGCCAAAACAGACAAACAACAAAAACAAAAACAAAGAGAGAGAGAAGGAAGAGCATGAATGGTTAATTTATTTCATCAGTACAAAAAAAAAAAGTGTGCTGTTTTTTCAGGAGGTTCTGGGAAAAGATATTGAAAAGGAAAATGCATTTGCAGTATAATGCAAATGCCAGGGTCATTTAAATCAGCTGCCCTCTCATCAGGTAGCTAGGGCAGAGAGCACTGGAGTTGAGAACTGCTGGCCATGACAGAAGGGATACATGCTATTGCTGTTTCTTTATTGAGTAGGTAGTCATGGCGTTGTATGATTCATTCATGCTGTAAATACAGAAAGTGGGGTAGGAGAAAGAAAGGAGGGGTGTGTGTGTGTGTGTGTGTGTGTGTGTGTGTGTGTGTGTGTTTAGCATAAAACCAAAATCATTCACAAACTGATTTAATATTGATGTGTTATATTTTTTTCCAAACATTCATAAAGGCAGTTTGGTTCCTCTACCTTTCCTTCAAAGGTAAACAAATAGACAAAAATTGCAACAATTCCACTCATACCTTATAAAATGAGTAACTATACCTGGACTTAAGGTTTTGAGTTGTCTTGCAAAGTGATTGCTCAAAAAGATGAGTTCTCACTGTGAGGCTGCGGGCAAATATGGTCTTGAATTCCTATAGAAACTACACTGAAGTCCCTTGTTAGACAAAATTTGCCTTGTAGGCAGAATGAGGTTCTTCTGAACAAAAGATTCACAACAGTTGTGCTTCAGTTTCGAAAGGAAAGAAAACTATTATTATCACAGAATCCTAACAGAAACAGAAGAAGAAAGGAATCTACACTTAGGTGAAGGTAATAGTAGGCAATAAATAAGAATAAGGCAAAATGACATCAAATGACATCCAACCTCATCAGCTGGAGAAGCCCTTGGAGACAGCCAAGCTGGAGTCCCAACTTAGAGGCCTGGTTGGAGCGCCCTTCCTTCAGGTGAGACTTCCCACTGACCATCCCCATAAAGGCCATATTTATAGAGCAAATAACAAGGTTTGAAATTACACATTTGTTCATCAACATGTATTTTGTAGTGAGCTGCATTTCCATGTTATCATGTTTCTATATTTTCAAGGAACCTGGGCTATGTGTGCCTTCCTTCCCTCCTGGATTCTGTTCTGGGGAGCCAGTCCAGCCTAGAGCAGGAGGGGATATGAGACAAAATTTGTAGCTCTTGGGATCCAGAATGGAAGGGCCAGTTCTGACCTGGAGACCAGATATATTTCAAATATATTTCAAACAACCATACTCCCAAGGTTATTTACATAGCATGAGTCCCACAAAAAATATCCCTTAGCCTGCCTGGGTATATGCAGGTCTGGGTGGTCAGTTATGCAGGACAAATCACAAAAACTTCTATCCATACAGAATAGAGGACCAGCACCATTTCTTGTTCAAGTTTCCTACAGAAAAGGTATTGAAGGTGAAGAGTAAAAAAAAACAATCAATGTAGAGGCTTTAGAAGTCAATTAACTCTTTCAGGTCCTAGAGAGCCTTAAAACCTAAGATATAACAATAATGGTAATATTTTTGGCATACTAACAGTGTGACAGGCACTTTTGCAAGCATTCAACATAGTTTCTTTAAATCATCATAAATATTAGTAATTTTCTAAACAAAGAACAAAATTTAGGTAATCTGACTCCAAACTCTGGGTCTAAAGCCCCATATATGCTGCCAGGTATATAAGCCTTGGGTTCAGACAGCTCTGTATTAAAGCATAACCTTTGTCAGGTCCCAGACTTGTTATTTTAGGCACATAACTTTATTGAGTTGCATTCCCTCATCTGTAAAACAGGGAAAACAATACATGGATCGCAGAATTGTCATAAGGCTTAAGTGAAATGAACCTTACACTTTGCATTTTGCACAGTGCCTAACACTTAGCAATTCCTCTACAAGTGGTAACAATTATTATAAGCAACTGAATGTTGTTGATCATATATTTGTTACACACATATATATTGGATATCTGCATAGAGAATGGTGATGAAGTCATAGTGATAGGCAATGGCCAAATCAGAAAAGACCTTGTCTATTTTGCTCTCTAAGGAGAATCTCATGAATATATTCACCTTGTTAAGGGATAATTCTGTAGCACACTAAGTGGAGACTGGCCTTTGAAGTAAAAAAAAAAAATCAGAATATTACAGCAATGGTCTAGGGGAGAAATAAGGACTTAATGTAGGGGAGTAGAAGTATGAGAAAATAGATAGGAAATTTTCACCCTGGTACTACTGAAATGACCTAAGAATTGCTTGGATATGTGGAGTAAGGGAGATGGAATTGATAAAGATATCACCCATATTTCTGGCTTGAACAGGTAGTGGAATAAAGTTCTCATTGACTGAAATAGGGAACACAGGAAGAGGAGTAGGTTTGTAAAATAATAGCTTTACTTGGGAAAACAGGAAAGTTATATTTTGGACATGTTGAAATGGAGTTGTTTGTGGGACATCTGGAAGACAATGTCTAACGAAAAACTGAAAATTCCTGAAAATTGAAAAATTGAAATTAAACAATTGAAAATTAAAAATAGGTTGTTGTTCTGGGAAAAATTATGATCTAGAGAAATAGATTTGAGATTTGTCAGTACAGAGGTTGAAATATTAGATGTGACTGGGATCAAACTAAGGACCACATTTTTAGACAAGTAGGCTGAGGGCAAAATCCTGGAATACGCACTTAAGTGTAGGAAGAGGTAGGAAGGAAAAAGAGAAGGTCACAAAAAAAATCAAAGAACAATCAGGGAGGTCAGAGATATTAAAGGACAAAAATGCATAAATCATTGGAAGGGAGAATGTTAAAATGATTAGAGAAAACCACAGTGTCAAATATTGCAGTTTTCAAATAAGTTTAAAATTACAAGGTGGTCATTGGATCTGGGAACACTATCTTCTGTAGACCTCTCCAGAGCCACAATTCATCCTTCTCCACTGCACTCTAATCTGTTCCTGGGAAAATGATGTGTATGAACTTCATTAATGAACTTTGATTTAGGTTCAAATGTTTTGGAGCCCTAGCAGGAGATCTGAAGGAAGGAGGAATGTGAGGTTTGGATATTTATTCACCTTACTTCCTCCCTGTGGTCAGCATATACTAGATTTTTCCATGACAGAAAAATGATGGAAAATCACAGCTTATGCCCAGTGTCTACCTTTGGACAGTTTTCTCTTTTTCCAGGTTTTAGGAGCTGCTTCCTTTTCTTACTCCTTTAGGCTGAAGGATGGTAAAGTGATCTCACTGATTCTAACCCTAGGATTCTACAGTTGCTTCCTTTCACACAGTCTACATCTTTATAAATAATCCCTTTATTGCATTATCATTAAATCATCAAATTTTAGGATGCCATCTCTTTCCTGCTGGGTCCCTGACTGATACATTGGAAATGGTTGGAGCAGGTTTGATGTAGTAGTGGATACAAAAACTAGACTAGATAGAAATAAAACCAAATGAAAAGTGAGGGAATGTAAACTGTGAGTATAAAAAGAAAAAAAAAAACTTTTAAGGTTAACCATTAAGGAAAGTGGGAGGGGACTAGTAACTAGAAAAGAAAAGGGCCAAGGGCTTAATATTTTTGGTGTACAAAGATTCTGAAATATTTATAGACCAAAGTTAACCAGCCAAAAAATAGAGGATAGATTGAAAATATAGCAAATGAGAAAAGTAGTTAGAGCAAGATTTCAGAGGAGACAAGAAAAAATAAAATCCAGTGCATGGGCAGAAACATTCATCTTGGAAAGAAAAAAGACTGAACCAGTAGGAATAAGGTTATCCATACATACAGATAAGTCTGAAGGTCAGAAACAGGAAATTGCAGTAATTTTCCCCTAAGACATCTATTTTCTGAGAAGAATAGTGAATTGTGATGATTTCTACTCTTCTCTGAGATTAGTAGAAAACTACAAAGAATAGATTATGTGGGGAATTGAAGAAGGATCTTCCCGGGGACACTTAAACAAATTAACTTGCTTTGCTGAGAGCTCAGCTGTGGTTGGAATCCATAAATTTGTAGTTGTACCTATATTGACATTTTGGTGAGCTAGCCCATCTCAGTGACCTAAGGTAGGATTGAGGGAGTTATTAGGTTGGATTGATTCAGGTTTTGGAATTTGAAGGTCAATATCAGTGCAAATATATGGAAACAAGGGAGCAGAGGATGTTAATAGGAGAGTAAAGAGATGGATCATAAGGTCAGAGTTAAATAGGGAGGAAAGTGAGATTGGAAGAGAGCTGATGGCTTGAGGAAGAAGGAAAGGATGAAGGGACCAGAGAGCTAGATTAGCTCGAAGAACAACTACAGTAGGAATAAGGAAATAAAAACACCCAAGGCAATATTGGTAAGTTAATTTTCAGTGAGTCAGCCCTGAACATTAAGGTCCAAGTATGGCAACCAATAGGTAAATGAACTTCATCTACAAAACATACAATTTAGTGTTATGTTAGCTTATGCTTCCTTAGTTTCTTCACATTGTTCTGATACTTCTATTTATCAATTCATATATGTTTTATTATTTCCTAATTGGAAAATATTTATATGATTCTCTTAATAGTTTTTTCCCTCAAATTCAGAGTATTTATAAAAGCTTAGAAACATGTCATAGGAATGTTGATTAATGATATCAAATGCCAATTGTAATAGTCCCTAAGTATAAAATATTTTATTAATAGGTCTTCCTTTTTCAATTTTAAAATTGAACAGATTATTAGACAGGTTTCTTTTGTTGTTAGCATTTTGTACCTTGTCCAGCATCAGTTATCTCTCTTGATTATTCATGATTAATGGCTGACTAGTTGGTAGTTGAAAGAATAGCAAGTCTGATTTGAGATTCTCAAATAATAACATAGATGTATAATAATTGTCATATATGTAATCTTTAGCTAGAGATTAAAGATAGAATATTTCTATTGGGGGCGAACATTTATTCTCTACCTCTTTTGTTTTCTTCCATACAGAGGGAACTCCATTGGAGAAGGAACTGAGTGTGTGTGTAGTTCAGGGATTACCTCACCTATCCTCTTTGGGTCCTGTCTGCATCTGTTTTGCAGTAAGGCCAAGGACCTCTGTGCAAGGCCTAGATGTTCCATGACTGCTTGTTACCTGGGCATGATTCTGATGAATTAGGGGTTCAGTGCTAAGAATCATATGTTTCCTCTCATGGAGGCCATAGTCTTCAATATCAGTTTTGGAAGTTATAAAAGGGACCTTTTTTTTCTACATTTTTATATTAATTTGGAGGATAGAATTTAGTGACTCATCACTTATATACAACACCCTGTGTTCATCACTAGTAGTGCCCTCTTTAATGTATTACCCACTTAATCCATCCCTTAGCACACCTCCCCTCCAGTTACCATCATTTTTTCTCTTTAAAATTAAGAGTTTGTTCTCTAGTTTGACTCTGTTTTTTTCCCATATGTTCATATGTTTTGTTTCTTAAATTCATATGGTGAAATCATATGGTATTTGTCTTTCTCTGACTGACAGACTGACATAGAGTATCATGTCATCTGCAAAGAGTGAATGTTTGACCTCTTCCTTGCTGATCTGGATGTCTTTTATTTCTTTTTGTTGTGATTGTTGAGGATAGGACTTCAGTACTATGTTAAATAACCATCACAAGAATTTACATCCCTTTTTCCTGACTGTAGAGGGAAAACTCTCAGTTTTTCCTCATGAAGGATGATATTAGCTGTGGGTTTTCCATGTACTGTCTTTCATATGTTCAGGTATGTTCCATCTACTTGTTGATGGTTTTTATAATGAATCGATGTTTTACTTTGTCAAATCCTTTTTCTGCATCTACTGAGAGGATCATATGATTCTTATCCTTTCTTTTATTAATGTATGTGATATATTCTGGAGAATGTCCCATACACACTTGAAAAGAATGTGTATTCTGCTGCCTTAGGATGGAATGTTCTGAATATATCTGTTAAGTCCATCTGGTCCAATGTGTCATTCAAAGCCATTGTTTCTTTGTTGATTTTCTCCTTAGATGATCTGTCCATTGATGTAATTGGGATGTTAAAGTCTCCTACTATTACTGTATTCTTGCCAAAGAGATTATGTATTTTATTAGTTGTTTATGTATTTGGGTGCTCCCAAATTGGGGGCATAAATATTTATAATTATTAGACCTTCTCTCTTGGATAGTCCCTTTTATTATGATATTGTACCTTTCTTCATCTCTTGTTACAGTCTTTGGTTTTAAATCTACTTTGTCTAATATAAGTATTGTTACTCTGGCTTTCTTTTGATATCCATTTGCATAATAATATGCTTCTCTATCCCCTCACTTTCAATCTGTGGGTGTCTTTAGGTCTAAAATGAGTCTCTTCTAGGCAGGATATAGATGGATCTTGCTTTTTTTTTTTTTTTTTTTCTTAATCCATTCTGACACCCAGTGTCTTTTGTTTGGAGTATCTAGTCCATTTACATTCAGATTAGTTATTGATAGATATGTATTTAGTGCCATTTTATTTCTTATTTTGTTGTGTTGCGGTTTCTGGAAATTTTCTCTGTTCCTTTCTAGCCTTTGTTCTTTTTGGTCTTTCTTTAGCACTCAGAGAATCCCTTTTACTAGTTCTTGTATGGCTGGTTCAGTGATCAGAAACTCATTCAGTTTTTGTTTGCCTGGGGATCTCTTTATCTCTCTTCTCTTCTAAATGAGAACATAATTAAATAGAGCATTTTTGGCTGCAGATTGTTCACATCCATCACTTGGTACATATCATGCCACTTTATTCTGGGTAGCCAAATTTCTGTGGAGAGAGCTGCTGCTACTTTATTGGTATTCCTTTGTAAGTTAGGGACTTCTTTTGTCCTGCTGGTTTCGGGATTTTTTTTTTTAAATCACTGCATTTTGAAGATTTAACTACCATATATAGTAGTGTGCTATTTCCACTAGAACTGAAGCTTTGCAGAGCTCTGATTTCAGTGGGCATGATGTATTTAGAGGCTTTTGTTAGTCTTCTGATGAAGGGGCCCATTGTGTTGGTCCTTAAGCACACTTTCCCAAGAATAGCAGAATCAGCAGAGCACAGGGGCATGAGACTTGGTGTAAGCAGGTTAATCTACCAGTGTTGGCATTGTGCTGTTTACTGAATTTTATTTATGCTGGGGGTTGGTGGTGCCAGTGAGCTCTTTTGTCTTAAGAGGGGAGTCTGTGCTTGCTGCTCTCAGGGAAGCACATTCAGAGGAGAGAATAATTTTTCTTCATGTGTCCCAGGTGTTTTTCAGATCACTGATTTCACACTGTCTCTGTGTCACTTGTCTGCTTATAACAGTGCAGCACACCTTGGGGTCTATCTCATCCATGCCTGCTGACTTTTACAATTCCAGACTCCAGGAACCTCATGTGGTGGGGGCCTACCATTGTCCTCTTGGAAAGGGTCTTTATGTACTGGGGCTGATGCTGCATGTTTGACCTAGAAGGACAGGTATGGCAGAAAGCAAAGGTGTAGGATTTGGAGCAAGGAAGGCTAAACAGCCAGTGTCTGCCTCAGCCACCCTCAGCAGGTACATATGCACCTATGCTGAAGGGCAGGGGAGGGAAATGATTCTTTTGTCCCTAGAGAGACAATGCCATCTCTTATAGATGGACTCCAAAAGGAATGAAAAATCTCTCCCTATGAACCTTTGCTGATCCAGATTGTGCAGTCTGCCCCAGAGTTGTGTTCCTGCCTCCTCTCTAGGAATAAAACAACAACCCAAGCTCTCCATCCCAGCCAAGCCAAGGGACTTTAAAATTCCAGTAGTTGAGCCAAGCTCCACTGGTTGTAAAAAATCAAAAAAATCAGCCCCTGTCATTTTCTCAGCCAATGGCTTTAAGGATGTGTTGTCCTTGTGTTTACCTGTGCACTCCCATGTCTCTTGTCTTTCCCCTGATCAGGTCTCCTTCCTGTCTGTTGCCCCTGCAATCCATTTCTCCCCAAACCATGTCTCCCCTCATCCTACCTTCCTCTATGAGCCCTCTTTTCTCCCTATAGTTGTGCATTTTGTTCTATCAATTCTCAGGTCAATTTCTTGGGTATTCAAAATGATTTGTAGTTATCTAGCTCTGTTTAAGGAAGCAGGCAAGCCTAGGTTACTCCTGCTATGCTTAACTTCTAAAGGAGATTTTTGATGTCCATCTACTGCACTTGACCACCTCTATTTCTTAGTTAGCTTTGATGCTGACAGTAGCTCTGCAATGGAAACATGGCAAAGTGGTTAAGAGTGGGATGTGGATTTAAACTGCTAGACTTTGAATGTCACTGATACTATATACTAGCATTGTGATTTGAGGATTTTACTTCATTTCTCTGTCTTTAATTTCCTACTCTATGAAATGAAGATTACAATAGTATCTATCTCATGCAGTTACAAAGACGAAATGAGGTCATACATTTAAAATACTCATATCTGTGTCTGGAACTTTAAAGTACTAAGCTGCTATTATTGTCTCTTCTTTAGAGATAAAAATCAGCCATTCAGAAAACATATGTGTCTTGTCCAAGGTGACTGGGTAGTAACTAGAACCATAATTCTAACCTAGATCCTTTGAGTTCCAAAACTCCCACGTTTTTCTATACCTGCATCTCCTCTTGGGAAGGCTTGATTCATCCGTTTTTATTTTGGGATTGTATTTCATTATTTTCCTAGAGGAAAAACATGAAACCAAAAGATCTGATCCACTTGGAGGAAAGCTCACCTCTGTGTTATGTATGATGAGAAAACCAGGGAGTATATGGAGTATATAGATGGGCTTTCTGTCCATATGCTTGTATTATGACCTACATTTGTCTTCACAGCACTTAATATTACTTTCTACTCCATTGTCAAAGTTGTCAGGATCAGTAGCATACTTAAGAATTTGTTAGAGATGCAGAATTCCAAGTCCCACTTCAGACTGAAACAACCTGCAATTTAATACGATGCAGTTGATTCATATGTACATTAATGTATAAGAAGTACTGCTGTGGTCATTCAGTAGAAATTAATTAAATGGTGTTTGACATGTTACATTTTCTGCATATTTACAGTCAAATTTTAATAAGTCTGTCTATCCTATTTATTTGGTTAGGATTTAGGCAATATTTAGTGCTTGAATATCTAAATAATAAGCTAGATATTTATTTTTAAGAGAAGAGTGAAGAGTCAAAGGGATTAGAATTTCTGCATGGCAACTCAACCCCAATCACTACAGTTCTTAATTTTTCCTGAACAACTGTGAAGTAAAATTATAATTCACCATGCTTTGAATAGTAATTGTTTATGTGCTGTTAGAATGTTAGGACAAAGCAAATCAATAATATGCAAACTCACTTAAGAAGCTTGCCAAATGTTTTAATAATCTATTTTAGATTATTCAACTAAGGAATTCATTACTAATAATTGACTATCTCTTACTTTCTCCAGCAAGCAAGCAATTAATTCCATGATAGATGCTGAAATAGGAAAGCAGAAATTTTGAATTAGGAATGATGTTAGGTACCAGTTATTTTCTACAGTAAAATTATTCCATAGTTCTGAATATTTCTGAAAAATCTCTCTGAAATACAAATGATGCTAATAAATCTTTGTGGAGTTACTTATCATGAAATTTTTAATTACTATATTAGAAAGATGTGGCAATATTTCACTAAATATGAAATACTGCAAAGAGATATTTCAGATTCCAGTTTTTTTAATTCAAAGGTATCTTGACACTAATGCTCTTGATTTATAAATAAAGCTTAGTGATTAACAAAGTAACATTAAAAGTGACTGAGAAACACCACATTTTAAATGAAAGGAATTTCCATAATAGGTAAATATAGACTCATAAACTAAAAAAAGTGAGATTGACTTTTGAGCTGAACTTCTTGGAATTTTGTTTTTATCTCTTCTATGACCTTACTTATTTTTAAGTGTTGGACAGATTTTGACCACATTGCATGTATTATGGCCATGAGGAAACACTGTAAGTTTTTTTTTTAAGATTTTATTTATTTATTTTACAGACAGAGATTACAAGTAGGCAGAGAGGCAGGCAGAGAGAGAGAGGAGGAAGCAGGCTCCCCAATGAGCAGAGAGCCCGATGCGGGACTCTATCCCAGGACCCTGGGATCATGACCTGAGCCAAAGGCAGAGGCTTTAACCTACTGAGCCACCCAGGTGCCCCAACACTGTCAGTTTTAACTTATACTTTTGTCCAAAAAAATGGGAATAAATATATTTTCAAATATATTGCATTTTCAAATGGATATATCTTACATAGACTTTGATAATACTTGGTTCTTGAAATACATTTTTTAAAGATTTTATTTATTTATTTATTTCACAGAGAGAGAGATCACAAACAGGCGGGGGGCGGGTAGCAGGCTCCCCACTGATCAGAGAGCCTGATGTGGGTCTCAATCCCAGGACTCTGAGATCATGACCTGAGCTGAAGGCAGAGGCTTAACCCACTGAGTCACCCAGGTGGCCCTGAAATATATTTTTTGATTAACAGTGGGCTTTCTAGCATATCTTGAAATGCAGCCTCTATAGTTTTTGACATAGAAAATTCCCTGAAACTTAGTTCATTTAATTCAGCCTATAAATATGTTAATAAATATATCAATATTTTAATATATTATAAGAAATCTATGGATACACATATCAGTTTCAATGTTTTAAACATTTTGTATATTAGAACAAGTAAATGCTACATGTTATAGAACAAGTAATTGATTACTTGTATTTCCAGAGAGCCAAACTGGGATACATAGTGAGTTTATGTAATTGAAATTAAAATCCTTTCATCAAGTAGTATAGTCTTTAATGCAGGTGAAGGGTAGACAGTGACTATAGACAAAGAAACATTATATGCAAAGAAACAGTGAAATATAGTTTAAATTAACTGCTGAACAGAGATATATCCAGGCCGTTAATGTCTCCCATTTATGTGGCATGAAAATGAATTCCCATACATTATTTCCTTACCTTTCTTGAAGAGATGCTAACTAGACATATGATATAATCTCCATTTTGCAAAGGAGAAAGGTGAGGTTTAGAGAGATTAACAGATTTGTATAGTCACATAACCAGTAAATGGCAGACTAAAGTCAAATTAGGATTACCTAAATTCCAATAGAGTACACATTTCTGTTATATTGTAATGCATTTCTGGAGGCTGATTGTGAACATGAGAAGAATACTATTAGCAATGCTTTATTTTGTTTGCTGAGGACCTGAAACCAGTATTTTTATGGCTCCAAAAAAGAGAATAGGTATGTATTTACTTTCCTCTTCCTCCAAATTTTTATAAGAATATAAGAGGTTATTTCTATGGATAATAACAGCTTGATGGGTTCAAAGTTGATCACAAACCTTGTGGCATTGTTGCAAATGTCAATTAAAGAGCAACATATTTACAATGTTGCTCTGAGAACAAATAATATATTCCATAGGAAGGAAAAGAGGAAGAAGGTTGAAAGGAAAATAATATGTACCTATTGTGTGCCAGACACAATGCTAGCCAACTATGGATGCTATTTAATATTTTTATTGTTCTCCATAGGTATCAGGAGAAGTTGCTTGAAAAACTTTCATTTTACTGATTTCACAGATGAGTAAATTAAGGCACAGAGACAAAGTGATTTGCTTAAGGTCATGCAGTGAATGGAATCAGAGCTGAAATCATGATCTGTGAACTCCTAGTCCTGTGTTCTTTTAAATATCTTCAAGATGAGTATCAAGACCTTCCCATAAATAGGAGAGTATAAAAAGGAGAATGACAAGTCACAAAGGAAAATCCAAGATGCCCAATCATCCTGAAACACAATGATATGCAGGCTGATACTAGAATAATTAAATATTGGCATCTAGTACAAGCATTGGTGAAGTAATGCATTTTAGAAAGTGAAACATCTAATATGTTGGCATAGAATTAGTTCCTTGAACAAATATTTATGGAGCTTCTTCTATTGCTAAGGTATTATTCTAGGCTCAAAGACTACATTAATGAACACAAACAAAGACGCTGCTCTTATGGAAGTTAGTCTGGGCCTAACTACGTGTTTGCAAATGGATAATAATCAAACAAATAAAAAAAATACACTAGATATTTAGCTTTTCACTTACAGAGGATGATAAAACTATTTACAACTAGATAACTAAGAGATGTCTGAAGAGCCAAATCAATTTCATATAGGGCAATTTTCAGATGAGATTATTTTATTTTAATCCCAATTAATTAACATACACTGTTATATTAGTTTCAGGTGTACAATATAGAATTCAGATGATTTTTGTTGGGGGAGGCAGTTGGAGAGGGAGAGAGAGAATCTTTTTTTTTTTTTTTAAAGATCTTATTTATTTATTTATTTGACAGACAGAGATCACAAGCAGGTAGAGAAGCAAGCAGAGAGAGAGGAGGAAGCAGGCTTCCTGCTGAGCAGAGAGCCCGACGTGGGGCTCGATCCCAGGACCCTGGAATCACGACCTGAGCCGAAGGCAGAGGCTTTAACCCACTGAGCCACCCAGGGGCGCCCGAGAGAGAATCTTAAGTAGGCTCCACATCCAGCGCAGAGTTTGATGCAGAGCTCAGTATCACAACCCTGAGTTTATGACTTGAGCCAAAATCAAGAGTTGGACACTTAACTGATTGAGCCATCCAAGCTCCCCAAGATGATTTTTAAAAGCAGCATCTTTATGGAATTTTAAAGAAAATGATTGTACCATAAAGTATATATTTTGATGCTTCTCTAACAGATGTTTCTTAAAATGGATCAAAAGGGAGAACTGAAATCAGATTCTGGGACAGTGGGTGTTCAAGACTTGCCTAGGTACCACTTTCATTACTCACAGTGTGAATGGATTTCTTATTCTGTATGTTAAACTCACTCCATTTGCAACTTATAGATTTATTTGTTGATTATGAACTGTTGGCACCAAGTAATTTATGTCACTTCTTCCCTTACCACCTTATTACTGAATGTTTTAAATTAAAATTCAAGTACGTGCCAGCATCTTTCTCATGCATGTAAGATATATTCTCCTAAGTCTGTTCATAAATCAAGTAGAGAAACCACAATGAAGCTAATTAAAAATTATTTCTTTTATGGGAAAAATGTTAATAAACAATCTCAGTTTTCCATGTGAAAAATGTATGCACTTGGATGAACACTTACTCAGGAGATAGACCCTAAAATTTTTCAGATAAATGAATAAAATGATTGTTACCAAATTAAGTAAACAGAAAGTTTTGAATTTTGTATTCATGTGCTATTTAGACACCTGGTCATGTGAATAGGTTAAAATTTGATGTAATTTCAGTAACTTATTGGTGTATAGTAATCATCGGGTTATAGAAATTATCCCTAGTCCCATGTCTTTTTATTTCCATATTTTATCAATGGCATATCCAAAGGTGCCTAAAATAAATTCTGGTACAAAGAAAATGCTCAATAACTATTTATTAAACAAAATAGTTACAAACCACCTCATTTCTGCAGCACTGACAAATATCTGAAAAAAAGCAAATGGACTTCATTCTCTGAACATGTTTTCAGTAAGAAAAAAAATAATAGCAATAGTGTATTGAACATTAATTATGTCATGCCCCAGGCACTTATTACATGGAACAGATAATCTCATCCTCACAACAACCATATAGGGTAGGTATAATAATATTCTTATTTCCATTCTGAAGTTGAGGAAACACATACATAGTTGCATATCCCCCTACAAACCTAGCATGTGAAAAGATCAGGTCTCAGTTTAAGTAACATGGGTTTAGTCTAAGACCCAGGTTTGGACCTTGCCTCTACCATTTATTAGTGATGAGAACTTAGGTAAATTTTACTTAATTTCTCTGATCCCTAATTTTCTCATGTATAAAATGGATTTGGTATCTATTTTATAGGATTGATGTGAAGATTAAAGTAGATAATATGTGTAAGTATTTAGATGTCCAACAAATGTTAAATTCCCCTTTCCTCCTTTTACAATGGTCTTTCTTCCACAAAGTTAAAATAAAATAAAGAGATTGGAAAAATAAAATGAAATTTTGAAAAACGAAACTGTGTTTATTAGGACCAGACACTGAAAGGTATGAGAGTTAAATTTGGTAGTGAAACTCCACAAAGCACAGTAGAGATATTTAAGCAAATGTATATTGGTAACAATTGACCTTTTTTAATTTCCAAAATTTCCATTCAGTAACATGGTGTTTTTCCCCAATAACAACTTCCAATTAATTATGGTGTGTCTTCACTTAAGACCTATGTATTTCTTGTTTAAATTCCAGTATTTTTGTGAATGGAATAATTCCTTCCCCATTATAATTAGAAATGTCTATTTGTAGCAAATTTAAAAAAAAACTGTTTTTAGTTTGCTTTATTTTGCATTTTCTTTATGGCCACTTTATTAAACTCTCTTATTAGGTTTGATTGTTTTTCAGTTGATGTTCCTGGATTTCCTGGATATACAATAATATCATATACAAACAATTTTGTCTCTTCATTTTCAATAGTACTGCCTCTCCATTTCAATAGAAATGCAGGGTTTAATTGCCTCTGTTAGAATTTGGCAAAACAGACTCCAGTATATAAAATGATATAAATGTATGTATCTGGGTGCCATGGTTGCTTGTGATTTTTATTTTCATAGTCATACTTTTCAATATTTTCTACCTATTTTCTTCTAAAAGCACTTCCTTTATAACCAGAAAAAAAACACTGTAGTTTTTTTGTTTTGTTTTGTTTTAATTCTGTTTAATTTTTAATCTGGTGATACCAGTTACCTTTCATAGTCCTTATCCAAATTCCTAGGGTCTACCAAGATTTACTTTACATGTCTCTGTCCCTGCTGTGCCTGGTTCTTTCTTCAGACAGAGGTCAGCTTCCCCCCTCCGCCCCCACCCCGCCACCTCCTGTAGCTCTGAAACCATGTGTAGTTTTTTGTTGTTGTTTTTTTTTTTCCCTGAGCAGAATGAGTGCATGGAAAACTACAACTTTCAATGAACAAAACTCTCAAATACTTTCTATTCCTTCCTGTTAATGAATGTATGACCTCACAGTGCAGAATGCAATGTGACAGATGTAGACTTCCACCAGGGGCCAGGTTACATTACTGGGATGTGTAGTCCAAGAATTAAGGTGGACACTGAGCTACTGATTGCTGGGGAGGCCTAGGTTAGAAATGGAGATGGGGGCAACTATGGAGTTCGGAGTAAAACCACTGTTACAGACAGGTGCATCTACACAGTAGAGGAAGTTAGCTACAGTTCTTTGAGTCAGGAAGGTTAATTCAATGGTTCTTATACTTTTTGCTTGAATGTTTCCTAAAAGAACTGTGACACTATATACCCCTTTGAATATTTTGATGGTTTCTTTATTTTTTTCATCATGACTTTACATAGTTGCAGAAGATTTGATTCCCAAGATTCTGTAAATATACTATTGTATTTTAATTTATTTGTTGTGGTATAAGTAAATACAATGAAGTCCAGAGATCTTAAATATACTGCTGGATGAATATGCATACTGTCATGCAGTCCTGCAAATTTATTTATTGAAGGTATTTTCATATTCTTTAAAGGATATGTACCTCCTAGACCAAACACCCCAGAGGTAATTACTATTTTGCCTTTTATCACAAGTGACTAGTTTTGCCTATTCTTGAACTACATGTACAACAGTGTATAAACAAGCATATACCTAACAATATTATAGATGTACTGAATGGAAACTAAATACTGGAGTGAAACCCATTATTACAGATTTAAAATTCATGAAAAATCTCTTCTTAACAGTTGAAAATTCTATGTAGTTTATTTTTCTACTTGAACTTCTACTTCCCATCTCTGACTCCCACATAACTTTATTCAAATGTTATTTTACTATGCTCTCATGTTGGAAAGGATTTTGTTGATTACCATATCATACTCTGTGCAATAAAATATGTAAATATACTGACATTTGATTTTTTATATATCTTCTCATTGTAAAGCTGTAGGTTACAACATTTTTTCTAGATCGGGTTATTATCATCATTCATAGAATCTTGATCAAAGCAACCTAAAATATATAATTTTTATTAATAACTATTAAACATTAAAAGTAAATATGCAATTTGAAATGAATTTCTAAATGTAATGGAATTTGTCATTAATTTATATATATACATTAGTATTACTACTCTCATGAGACAATTTATCAGCAAAACTATATCTCTTTTGTTTGTAAATGCAAGTAATAAGGAAATTTACTCAGTACATGAGAATGAAAGATTTGTTATAGCAATATCATTTAATTCTTTAACTTTCTTCAGCATTATATGTCAAAACTAACAGTGACCTATCATCAGGAATTATTTTTAATGACCTACCAGCTGATAATTGGATTGAGTACCCTTTCAATTTTTTTTTATTTTTTTTTATTTATTTTTTTTACCCTTTCAATTTGTTGAAAGCAAAGAATTGGACCTCACTTGGTTTGTAAATGGATTTGTTCCCAATCATTGCAGTCCAAGTAAACACTTTTATTTGGCTCCTTGGAGTTTCTCCTCCCAACAGATTCATTGGGGCATAATTTACATATCAAAAATTCACCCATCATCATGTACACTACAATGACTTTTAGTAAACTTGTAGAATTGTGCAATCATCACCACAATCTAGTTTTATTTTTTTATTTTTTAAAGATTTTATTTATTTATTGGATATATATAGAGAGAAATCACAAGTAGGCAGAGCAGCAGGCAGAAAGAGGGAGAAGCAGGCTCCCCGCTGAGCAGAGAGCCCAATACAGGGCTTGATCCTGGGACCCTGAGATCATGACCAGAGCCAAAGGCAGAGGCTCAACCAACTGAGCCACCCAGGTACTCCACAATCTAGTTTTAAAACATTTCCATCATCCCTATTTTTTTCTTATACCTGTATGCCATCAATCACTACTCCTTAACCCAAGCCCAGGCAACTATTTTTCTGCTTTTTGCTTAGATTAACATTTTCTGGAAATTTTATATAAATGTAATCATATAATACGTAGCATTTTGTGACAGACTTATTTAACTGAATTAAATGTTTTTATGTTTCCATAAATCAGGTTCTGGGTGGATAAAAGGTATGCCTTTTTTCTGTAAAATGGGAGCAGGATGAGGATAACAGAGGACTTGGCAAATGATCAATAATAAGACAGAAAAAAATACACATGGAAGTTGATATTTTGAACATGACTTAAAGAAACATGCCTGTACACTTGGAAAGTCTTTATGTATTATCAGGAGTATACATACTCCATGCTAAAGAAAACTGGGCTAAATTATGTAGGAGTACCCAATAGAGTAGATTAGAAATTTCAAAAAGTGTTTGGTAACTTGGTCTCTGTGTTTTAATTACCTGATCTGTAAAATGAGTACAAAAATATCTACCTTACACTTTTGCTGTGAGATTCAGAAAGCCCAATGATTATGAGGAGAGGATTGAAATTATTCTCAGCATATGCCCCTTTAGATACCAATTCACAACTGATACTAAAGAACTTCTGGCAAAGAGATTTCATTTAGCCTCAACCTGACTCTTTCACACTGTGAAGGATCTGACTGGAATCTTTCTTGTTGTCAGTGTTAGGATACACAGATCTCCTTCTGCAGTAATTGATCTCAGACTTAGCTAAATACTGGAATCATAAAGATGTTCTTGGAACTTGGAGTTACTATCCTAAAGATTAGAACTCATGGTGCATTTAAGAAATAAAATTTAAGGGATTTTACATTCAGAATACTACAAAACCAATTTCATTTCAAAAATTAATGCAACTTAATTGAAAGGTATATATGGTATATTTCAGTTTTATAGAAACCTCCAACTTTTTCACTTCCCATCCATCCACACCTAGGCTCCCAAAGCAACCGATTGATTGTAAATTCTGTCACAATTATGTTGCTTAATCTAGTTTATCAATCAGTTATATTAGGTTTCCAATTTGGATGTGACTGATTAGTAAGAATAGGGAGTTCTGAGCAGACAGAAGAATTGAGCATCCTTTTTAAAGAATGGTAATATTTATAACTTCTCATTAAGTTTAAGGTATTTAGGAAAATTAGGTGAGGAAAGGGATAAAATTTGATTTCCTGTGACCAAAATGATTTTAAATGAATTGATTTTCCAGTTATAACTTGAAAATGAATTAAAGTTTCAGCAATAGCAACAGCATTGTTGCCTAGCAAAAGGTAGGCTTAATGTGTTGCTGCAGTTGGATTGAAATTTAGCACATTCAGTAACTAATCATTGCAAGAGGAGCTGCTGATGCTTCTTTTCCACAGTAGCACCAGAGGCAGATGAGTAATCACTGTTGAAAACCCCAAGGAGGGGAATGGAGCTAAATAAGATCTGGTGCACATTTTTAGACTTCTCTTGTGAAGTATAGACATACAGTATTTATAACTGAAACAAATGCTGGCTTTGTGATAATGCTAGGTGGTGCCAGCAAAATTGATCCCTTTTGTTGTTACTTAACTTGATTTCACATTCACCATCCCATAAGGGGTACCAGAAAAATCACTTTCCTTGTCCTTCAGCCATATTACCTACCCCTTGAAGATTGTCCAGTTAGAGTTCTCCATTACCTAATCAAGAATTCTGGTTGTTTACAGTGTTTGGAAGACTGCTCAAATTAAGTTTTAAGGATTGAAAACATCCTGTACCCAAGCCCAGGAAGAGCACATAATTCTCCAGAATCCTATATGAATACATTCACTGAGGAATTTGCATTTCCTCCTGCTCCCAAATTTTCCATCCCCCATAATAGGTTATAATAGAAATAGAAACAAATATGAGCTCACTATGGTGCATTATTTCTTTTTTTTTTTAAGATTTTTATTTAGTTATTTATTAGAGAGAGAGAGAGAGAGAGCGCGACCTCAGGCAGACAGAGTGGCAAGCAGAGGCAGAGGGAGAAGCAGGCTCCCCGCTGATCAAGGAGCCCGATGTGGGACTCGATCCCAGGATGCTGGGATCATGACCTGAGCCGAAGGCAGCCACTTAACCAACTGAGCCACCCAGGCGTCCCTGGTGCATTATTTCTTGACTCAATTACATCTAAGTTATAGTTCAGTTACGGGGCAATTTCAATTAGGAAAGAGTTCTAGAGAACACATTTGAGAACTATGGGAAAGAAAATGACTCACCCTATACCTAAACTTTTTTTAAAAAATTTCTATTATGGAATATTTGAAATATATCCAAAAGTAAAGGGATAGTATAATGAAGTTCCATGTACATATACATTTAGCTGCAATAATTATTATTTCATGGCCAAGCTTGTTCTTTGTATGCCCCATATATTTCCTCCCCACACACAGAAGTGATCTGAAGTATATCCCAGACACATAATTTCATCCATAAATATTTCAGTATGTATTTCCAAAAAGACACATTTAATTCAATATCATTATCACACATAAAAAAAATAACAGCAATTCCTAATATTATCAAATAATCATTTCAGGTTTTTTAAAATTATCTCATAGATCAGCACTTCTCAAATGTTAATATGCACAAGAATCATCACAGTATTTCCTTAAAAGATAGATTCTGATTTTGTAGATCTTGGGTAGAGCCTCAGATTCTGTGTATCTGCCAAGCTCCCGACGATACCAGTGCTGCTGGTTATCAGACCATACTTTGATTAGCAAGGTCCTATTTTGGTTTTGGTTTGTGTCTAAATTTTCATTATGTTAAAATTGTCAATTTAGAGATTAATGTGCCTGAAGATGTCAGGGAAAATTATTAATACTGGTTCTCATCATTCATTTACTCAAAACAAATTTTGGTGTATATCTGGCATGGTGCTGGGCATTGGGAATCAGGGAGGTGGATGGTATATAGAACATCATCTCTGTGGCCAGCTAACAGCTTTTCTAATAGGTAGAAAGGAAAGGTATATACCCATGTTGAATTTTTGCCCATCTATTTCTTTCTTATGTACACATGTTCATAATATGGTATATATATTTTCCTTCTTATGTGGAGGATACTGCTATATTAGTTTCATTATTGCAAAATATATTCATGATTAGTGGTCCCTTAACATTTTATTACTTTTTAATTATGATTCTAGATTTGAAAACATCATCATTCATAAAGGAGGGGGGAGTGCAAGTCCATACAATTCTTGGAATTGCTGTGGTCATCCCTTCTCTTTTTTTTTTTTTTTTTTTTTTGATCTGCAAGAAGAGTGTAAATTCTCTCTTCAATTAACAGACTTTGCCAATCCACTGTAAAATAGGAAGACTCAATTATGATTCCTAGGTTGTTTTATCAACACTCTGATCAGATGAGAAAATATTACCAGCAATATAGTAGCTATCCATGCAGTCCCTTCAAGTCATTATTCCTTCAGATTAACCTTCAATCTAACTTTTTTTTGAAAAATATTAGGTATGATATTTTATTTTTAAAAATATTTTATTTATTTATTAGTCATAGAAAGACATCATAAGCAGGGGGAGCAGCAGACAAAGGGAGAAGCAGGCTCCCAACTGAACAAGGAGCCCAATGTGAGACTTGATCCCAGGACCCTGGGATCATGACCTGAGCCAAAGACAGATGCTTAACCTACTGAACCAATCAGACATCCCTCTACTCTAACTTCTAATAGCATACAATATTTTCCAGTTTTATATTTTATAATATAAATATTAAATATTGTAAAATTTTATAATTTTAGGGGGAGGAGTCAAGAGAAGTAGCAGGCTGAGAGGACATCAGGTAGCAGGGGATCAACTAGATAGCTTATCAAACCATTCCAAACACCTACAAATCCAACAGGGGATCAAAGAGAAGAAGAGCAAAAATTCTAGAAACAGAAAATTGACCACTTTCTGAAAGGTAGGACTGGCAGAGAAGTGAATCCAAAGCAATGGGAAGATAGACTGCGGGGGGAGGGGCCAGCTCCTGGCAAGCAGCAGAGCAATGGAGCACAAAATCAGCACTTTTAAAAGTCTGCTCCACTGAGGGACATCAATCCAGGGGCTAAACCGGGGTGATGCCCACGTGGGGACAGCATAGCCTCAGGTCCCACAGGGTCACAGAGGGATCGGGGGTGTCTGAGTGTCTCAGAGCTCACAGGTATTAGAGCAGGGAAGCCGGCTACAGAGACAGAGTGGAGGAGTGAGCTCTCAACTCGGGGTTAACTTGAGCCATAATACCTGGTACAGGCCAGTGCTCTGTGAGTGGGGTCCCCACAAGATCTGGAGAGACCCTGCCCTGGAGGAGCTCAGGGATCTGTGGTTCGGAGACTCCAGGCAGAGCTGTGTGCCAGAGACATAAATGCTTGGTCACAGGCTGGGTGAGCTTGGAGTGCAGCCGGCGGCCAGGGAGATGGGAGTGATTGAGTGCTTTTCTTCAAGCGCGAACTGGAGGCCAGGGAGACGGGAGTGATTGAGCGCTTTCCTCTGAGAGCGCCCTGAAGAATGGGGCCCCAAGCTCTTGGCTCCTCGGGGCTGGAGAGTGTGAGGTCGCCATTTTCATTCTCATCCTCCAGAACTCTACAGAAAGCATTCAGGTAACAAAAGCTCCTGAAAGCGAACCTGAGTGTATTACTTAGCCTGGCCCAGGGTAAGGGTGGTGCAATTCTGCCTGGGGCAAAGACACTTGAGAATCACTACAACAGGTCCCTCCCCCAGAAGAGCAACAAGAAATCCACCCAAGCCCAAGTTTACTTACCAAGAAGAACAGCGGAATTCCAGAGGAGGAGAAAGCAAAGCATGGAATTCATGGCTTTCTCCCCCTGAATCTTTAGACTTGCAAAGTTAATTAATTTTCTAAATGTTTTTTTTTATCTGTTATTTTTTTTAACCTTTACCCTTTCCTCTTTTAACATTTTTTAACTAGTTTATCTTAATACCTTTCATTAAAAAAATCTTTTTTGAACTTTCATTATTATAGTCATATTTTATCCTTCATTGTATCTAACTTTTATTTTTTGTATACACATAGGATTTTTTCTTCTAAAAACAACTTCTTCTAATAGATCAATATACACCATAATCTAGCACTGGGCTTGATCTAGCCTCAAGCCTGAACAAATTCTCTCCATTTTATTTTTCTTTATTCTCCCAAACAACTTACCTTATCAAATCCTGTGTTAAAAATTAAAAAATAGGGGCACCTGGGTGGCTCAGTGGGTTAAGGCTGCTGCCTTCGGCTCAGGTCATGATCCCAAGGTCGTGGGATCGAGCCCCGCATCAGGCTCTCTGCTCTGCGGACAGCCTGCTTCCTCCTCTCTCTCTGCCTCTCTGCCTACTTGTGATTTCTGTCTATCAAATAAATAAATAAAAATCTTAAAAAAAATTAAAAAATAAAATCTTTTTTTCATCTTTATAGTCATATTCCATCCCTTCACTGTGTTTACCCTTATATATGTGTTTCATTCTTTAAAGTTTTGGGAGATAGTTTCTCCAAAGAGACCAAAATACACCCAAAATTAAGTGGGTGACCCTGTTCTAGTCACCAGTCTAACATATATGTGTATATATATCTATATCTATATCTATATCTATATCTATATCTATATCTATATCTATGTATATATATATATTATTTTTTATATCTTTCCTTTATTTGTTTTCTTTTTAAAAAAATTTTTGAACTTCTTTTTACCCTCTTTCTCCCCCCATGATTTGGGGTCTCTTCTGATTTGGTTAAAGCACATTTTCCAGGGGTCGTTGTCACCTGATTAGTATTTCATTTGTCCCTTCATATATTCTTATCTGGATAAAATGACAAGGCTGAAAAACTCACTAAAAAAAAAAAAAAAAAAGAACAAGAAGGAGTACCAAAGGCCAGGGACCTAATCAATACAGACATTGGTAATATGTCAGATCTAGAGTTCAGAATGATGATTCTCAAGGTTCTAGCAAGGCTTGGAAAAGGCATGGAAGATATTAGAGAAACACTGTCAGGAGAAATAAAAGCCCTTTCTGGAGAAATAAAAGAACTAAAATCTAATCAAATTGAAATTAAAAAAGCTATTAATGAGGTGCAATCAAAAAGGGAGGTTCTTACTGCTAGGATAAATGAGGCAGAAGAAAGAATTAGTGATATAGAAGACCAAATGACAGAGAATAAAGAAGCTGGGCAAAAGAGAGACAAACAACTACTGGACCATGAGGGGAGAATTCAAGAGACAAGTGATACCATAAGACAAGCAACATTAGAATAATTGCGATTCCAGAAGAAAAAGAAAGAGAGAGGGGAACAGAAGGTATATTGGAGAGAATCACTGTAGAGAATTTCCCTAATATGGCAAAGGGAACAAGCATCAAAATCCAGAAGGTGCAGAGAATCACCCTCAAAATCAATAAGAATAGGTCCACACCCTGTCATCTAATAGTAAAATTTACAAGTCTTAGCGACAAAGAGAAAATAATGAAAGCAGACTGGGACAAGAAGTCTGCAACATATAATGTTAAAATTTTAGATTGGCAACGGACTTATCCACAGAGACCTGGCAGGCCAGAAAAAACTGGCATGATATCTTCAGAGCACTAAACAAGGAAAACATGCAGCCAAGAATAATATATCCAGCTACATTATCATTGAAAATAGAAGGACAGATAAAAAGCTTCCAGGACAAACAAAAACTGAAAGAATTTGCAAACACCAGACCAGCTCCACAGGAAATATCGAAAGGGGTCCTCTAAGCAAAGAGAGGCTCTTAAAGTAGTAGATCAGAAAGGAACAGAGACAATACACAGTAACAGTCA
>ML099371.1:32385-52721 GCA_003697995.1 Taxidea taxus jeffersonii
AATCAATATGCTGCCTACAAGAAACTCATTTTAGACCCAAAGACACCTCCAGATTTAAAGTGACAGGGTGGAAAACAATTTACCATGCTAATTGACATCAGAAGAAAGCTGGGGTGGCAATCCTTATATCAGATTAATTAAATTTTAAGCCAAACACTTTAATAAGAGATGAGGAAGGACACTATATCATACTCAAAGGGTCTGTCCAACAAAAAGGCCTAGCAATTTTAAATTCCTTTGCACCTAACATGGGAGCAGCCAACTATATAAACCAATTAATAATAAAATCAAAGAAACACATTGACAATAATACAGTAACAGTAGGGGACTTTAACACCCCCCTTACTGAAATGGACAGATCATCCAAGCAAAAGATCAGCAAGGAAATAAAGGTCTTAAATGACACACTGGACCAGATGGACATCACAGATACATTCAGAACATTCAATCCCAAAGTGACAGAATACACATTCTTCTCTAGTGCACATGGAACATTCCCCAGAATAGATCACATCCTGGGTCATAAATCAGGTCTCAACCAGTATCAATAGATTGGAAGCATTCCCTGCACATTTTCAGACCACAATGCCCTGAAGCTAGAACTCAATCACAAGAGGAATACTGGAAAGAACCCAAATACATGGAGACTAAACAGCAACCTTCCAATGAATGAATGGGTCAACCAGGAAATTAAAGAAGAATTGAAAAAAAAAATCATGGAAACAAATAATAATGAAAACACAATGGTTCAAAAACTATGGGACACAGCAAAGGCAGTCCTGAGAGGAAAATATATAGCGATACAAGCCTTTCTCAAGAAACAAGAAAGGTCTCAAATACCCAACCTAACCCTCCACCTAAAGGAGCTGGAGAAAGAACAACAAAGAAAGCCTAAACCCAGCAGGAGTAGAGAAATCATAAAGATCAGAGCAGAAATCAATGAAATACAAACCAAAAACAAAACAAAACAAAACAAACAAACAAAAAAAAACAATAGACCAAATCAAGGAAACCAGGAGCTGGTTCTCTGAAAGAATTAATAAGATTGGTAAGCCCCTGGTCAGACTTATCCAAAAGAAAGGAGAAAGGACTGACAACATATGGACAGGCCCTGTCGTTTTATACAACCTTCAACCCTGTGCCATTTTATGGGAGCATTTAGGCCATTCACATTGAAATGATTGTTGAGAGATACTTTTTTTTTTAAGATTTTATTTATTCATTTTGACATACAGAGATCACAAGCAGGCAGAGAGGCAAGCAGAGAGAGAGGAAGGGCAGCAGGCTCCCTGCTGAGCAGAGAGCCTGATGTGGGGCTCGATCCCATGACCCTGAGATCATGACCCGAGCCAAAGGCAGAGGCATAACCCACTGAACCACCCAGGCGCCCCAAGGGATATGTTTTTATTGGCATCGTGTTGCCTGTGAAGTCCTTGTTTCTATAGATTGTCTCCAAAAATTTCTGTTCTATGACACTCAGGTTCTTTCTTCTTTTATAGAACCCTCCTTAATATTTCTTGTAGTGCTGCCTTGGTGGTCACATACTCTTAAACCTTGCAGGTCTGGGAAGTTCTTTATCTCTCCATCCATTTTGAATGTCAGCCTTGCTGGATAAAGTATTCTTGGCTGCATGTTCTCCTCATTTAGTGCCCTGAATACATCTTGCCAGCCCTTTATGGCTTGCCAGGTTTCTGTGGGCAAGTATGATGTCATTGTGATGGGCCTTCCTCTGTATGTAAGGAATCTCTTCCCTCTAGTTGCTCTCAAGAGCTTCTGTCTTAAATTATGATTCATCAGTTTCACAATCAGGTGTCTCGAGGTCTTTCTAGATTCTGTGATCTTGGGGTGAAACCTTTCTGCTTCTAGGACACCAACGCAGGGTCCATTCCCCAGATTGGGAAATTTTTCATGGAGAACTTGTTCACCTATATCCTCTAGTCTTCTTTCTTTCTCCTCCCCCTCAGGGATTCCAATAATTCTGACGTTGGAACCTTTCATGGAGTCATTTATTTCCCTAATTTTGTTTTCATGGCTTCTAAGCAGTTTGTTCTAAGCCTCCTCTTGATCCTTTTTCTCTATCAGTTTGTCCTCTAGATCACTAATTCTTTCTTATGCCTCAGTTACCCTAGCTGTTAGATCATTTAGATTAGATTAGAACTCATTGATAATATTTTTAACTTCCCTGGTGGCTTTTACTTCTGCCCTAATCGATTCCATGTTGTCATTAATGGCTTTCTCCAATCTAGCCATTGCCTGGATAACTGTTAGCCTGAATTCCCTTTCTGACATACTGTTTATGTCCATATTAAAATAAGTTTTGAGGGGCACCTGGGTGGCTCAGTGGGTTAAAGCCGCTGCCTTCGGCTCAGGTCAGGGTCCTGGGATCGAGCCCCACATAGGGCTCTCTGCTCTGCAGACAGCCTGCTTCCTCCTCTCTCTCTCTGCCTACTTGTGATCTCTGTCTGTCAAGTAAATAAATAAAATCTTTAAAAAAATAAGTTTTGAAATCAATTTGGCAAAATTAATTCAATATGTAAGTAGCAGACATTTCCTTTTTCAGTTACTTTTGTTATATAATCATGGTCAATGTCTCAATTTCCAGGCAGAATCAGATACACATATGTAGAGATTTCTGGTCCATTATATTTTTTGCATATTCAAAATAATGAGGTACAATCAGAAACACTCTTATTTAATGGTGGCATTACTGTTCTGAGCATGGACTGGGCACAGAATCCAAGTGGGCATTTCAGTTCCTTTGAAATGAGTTTTCCATTGGGTGAACATCTGATAAATTCCTCCTTTTATGCAGGCTCCCATGGACCAGATGTTGAAGAAGATGGGGTATACCTAGGGTTTCAAAAGTCATGTAATTTCTCATTTTTTTGTACATTTTTTATGCCTTGACTTTTCCATTACTTCACTTGAAATCTTTCCACATTTTGTCTTCATTTATTTTACCTTAAAATTTGTGATATTGATGGGCATTTTTAATAAACTTCATCAGAATTGACTCTGCTTGAAAATAGGTTTAAACAGTGGAATCTGGGCAACTCAACTGGTTAAGTGTCCAATGCTGGGTTTCAGATCAGGTCATGAACTCAGGGTTGTGAGATCAAATCTTGCATCAAGCTCATGCTCAGTGCAGAGTCTGCTTGTCCCTCTTCCTCTGCTCCTCTCCCCACTTGCTCTATCTCTTTCTCATATAAATAAGGAAATAAACCTTTAGTATTAAAAAAAAGTTACTGAGGGTTTTGGAGGGGAGGAGGGTGGGAGGTTGGGTGAGCCTTGTGGTGGGTATTTTAGAGGGCACGTATTGCATGGAGCACTGGGTGTGGTGCATAAACAATGAATTCTAGAACACTGAAAAATTTTTTAAAAATAAAATTAAAAAAACATTAAAAAATAAGTAAAAAAAGGAGTTCTAATAGACAAAAATTGGCTACAAAAGTCTTCAGAGTGATGGAAACTGGTGAAAGGAATTCCCCAGACAACCATAACATAGCCAGCCTAGAGAACAACCAGAATTCCTGGAGATCAAAAGGCTCTGAAAAATAAGTCTTGGGACAGTGATAATAAAATACAAATGTGTGTTGGACGCCTGGGTGGCTCAGTGGGTTAAAGCCTCTGCCTTCGGTTCAGGTCATGATCTCAGGGTCCTGGATCCAGCCCCACATCAGGTGCTCTACTCAGCAGGGAGCTGCTTCCCCCTCTCTCTCTCTGCCTGCCTCTCTGCCTACTTGTGATCTCTGTCTGTCAAATAAATAAATAAAATCTTAAAAAAATAAAATAAAATACAAGTGTGTTTGAAAATACATAGAAAATATTCATATAATCAAGGAAGTGTGCTAGTTGAGGTAAAGAAAAGTATAATATATAGAGACCAAGACAACCATTAACTCAAACAAAAAGCAAACCATCTGCTGAGGGAAAAAAAAAAACAAAAAACAAAAAAAACAAAAAAAAAACATGACCAAAGAATGAACTATATGGATGGGTTAAGACTCGCTTTCAGTATAGTCAAAATGACTTATACATTGAACTTATTTAAGATATAATAGTGATAGAATGTAACTATTGTTGGAGGATAAGGAGATATCAATATCTATACATAGATATATAGATATATGGGATGTGATACAGATTGGTGAAAGTTCAATCTTCATTATTCAAAACAGATAATCATTAGAAAACTGGCATCAGTCAGGGTTCAATAAGGAGAGATAAACACCAACTGAAAGTCAGACCTCTGATGAAGAAGCACTTCCTTGACAGCTTTGGTGTCTTTTAGCACAAATTAATAGCCTTTATGGGAGCCATAAATATGAGTTAATGAAATCTCCCTTTAAGAGTGTACTTGCTCTGGGAACACATTTTCCTGACAGGTTCTGGTATACGATGCTTTGAGTAGAAAGTTGTCTCAGACTGGGGTACAGCTCTGAGAAAGACAACTCCATAGGGAGCTCTAGTGCAAAAATTGATCATGGATGGGTCCTGCACTAGCCAGCTGGTCAGAAATGATGAGTTTTTACACTGTTATTATCTTCAGTCATTGACTAGAGGCTGTCTAGGAAGAACATATCCTGCAGAACTACAGTACAATGCCTTTTCAGATATTGAGTATATATGATTCTGGTATTTATAGAAATTTGGAGATATAAATTTGGGAGTTGGTATTACATTCATTAGGTTTGGCATCATGAGAGTACAGTTAGATATATAGAGAGAGTACTGAACTCTGAGGTGGAGCAAACCTTGAAATACAAGAGAAATCAGGACAGTGTGGAGTCAGAAAGCCACGGGATGCATGTAGTGGCCCACTTTGTCAAATGCTGGTAAGAAATGGAAAAATCAAAGAACAGAAAAAAAAAAACCAAGATCATTGAGTAGGTCAAGAAAGGATTGGAGGAAAACTTAGACCACTCTTTGGAGAAGCTTTGTTGTAAAGATAATTGGGAGGCATATGGAGAGGGATGTGGGACTAAAAGTGTTTTAATTGTAAGTGTTTATTTTTTAACTTAAGAAGAGAGATCCTGGAACATGAGAACATTTTTGCTGTTGGGAATGATCCTACAGGAAGGAAAAATATGTGATACTGGGAGAAAAGAATAGCTGTAGGACCAGAGACCTTGAATAAGTGCCAGGGACTCAGGATCCAGTGCACAAATGGAGTCATTGATTATATTTTGGACTTATGTCTTTCACTGTTACAGGCAAGAAGTTTGAATATTTGAGCACAAATGCAGGCAGATGAGATGTGGTTTTAGAAGCTTGCAGGGTTTTTTTTTCTTGATTGTTTCTGTTTGCTTAGTGAAATAGGAGGTAAAGAAGGGGTGTTAAGAGATTTGAGTAGAGAGAAGAGAGGGATAATTAATAGTCTGGGGGAAAACTGGAAGATGATAGAGCTGTTCATGTGTGCCTATTCTGTGTTCAAATAGTGTGTGTGTGTGTGTGTGTGTGTGTGTGTGTGTGTGTCTATGTCTGTGTCTGTGTCTGTGTCTGTGTGTACGTGCACTCAAATATTTCAACGTCTTTGGGGAACCATTGTACAGAAGTGTAATTAAGGCTGGAATGTCAAGTGCCTTGTACAAGATTAATCATCTAGGTAGTAGCTGGATTTTAATTTAAGTTCAAGTCCTTGAGTCTTATTCCAGTGTTCTTTCTGATCAAACATTTCTGTGTATTTCACTTGTGTTCATAATGCTATTTCATGTTCAGATGTTCAAACTTCTGCTTAGAATATACATTTTCATGTAGAGGTCTTTCTCCCAATGTCTACTCTGAAGCATAGACATTCTTGCAAAAAGTCAAAATGTTTTCTTCAAGGAATGGTCCTGTAAGCAGAAATTCTACAAAAAACTTGCCCCTCAAATACATTACAAACACAAGCAATAGACATCTAAATTGAAATGTACCCTGAAATAGATGAGTAGACTGAAATATTTTAGAGCTGATGAGTTTGATAATTACCGACTAGAATTAAATCATACAGGAGGGACAACAGAATGTAAAATAAAAATTTCAGTGTATAAGTGGAGATATTCACAGTCTAAGAGTTATTCTATGTTTAGGAAAGGCATATTTAAAAATGCAGGATAGTATATGCAATAGAATCCATACTGGGCTTGCAGTGATTAAGAGGAATAGAGAAGTTGAATCCCTATGTTGTACACGTGGAAGTAACATAACATTGTGTGTCAACTATTCTCAAATTAAAAAAAAAATAAAAAGGTGAAGTGAAGGTATTATAGGGTGATAAGAGATTTATTATAGCATCATCATTTAATCATACCTCATCCTTATTTAAAGATGGGGAATGTGAGGCCCAGAAAAATGTAATAACTTTCACAAAGTTCACAAAATTAGGGGAAATTAGGGGAAGAATAAATCTGAGTCTCTTATTTCAGTATTCTTTCTACTATAATATATATTATAATATATATGCAATATATATTAAATATATCATATTTCTACTATAATATATATCTTTCTACTATAATATATAATATATTGAGAGAGAAAACTGGAATGTATATTTAGCAACCTGTATGTGTGTATATGCATGTTCATGTTGTTGAAAGGCTATGACTATTAGCGTGTTGCCCTGAATATAGATCAATGGCAACATTTTAAAAATCTCATTTCTGTTCCTTGTTAGCTGTGCTAGTGTGAGTAGATTTATTCTCTCTGAGCATTAGTTTCCTTATTATCTAATTAATAGGCTTGTTAGAAAAATCAAATTAGATCATATAATAGTTTGTAGCCTATTTTTGGCAAAACTTTGGATGCTCAATAAATATCAGCTCATTTTTACCTTTTCATTTTCTTATTTTGTGTTGAAGGGATGGAATAGAGAGGCATGTTTGCACATATGTAGTGAAGTAAACCCTCTGTTCCTTTTGTCAAGGGTATGTTGGGAAGGTCTTTACCCCACCCCCAGAAAATATGCTCTTTCAAAGAGTGAGAGTATAGAGTCCTTACTTGCTGAACTTTCTCCTTACTAGACATCCAGACATAGAAAGAAATATCTGAAAGAGCCGATATTCCAAAAGTGTAGCAAGAAAACTTAAGTGGCTTTTTTTTACCAGCAAGAAGGGAATCCGATCTTGATTGATCATGAAAATCACGTAGAAAACTTAAAAGATAAGATTACTGGCATTTAATTCCAGATTTATCAGATTAACATTTCCTTGAGGCCAAGGAATCTGTATATTTCATAGAACTTTTGGGGTAACACATGATCTAAGGGGATTTTCTTGTTTAAACTGAAAAGTATTTGTGAGCTCCATTTAATAATTACATTTTATAATTGTAAAACTGTGTGTGTGTGTGTATGTGTGTGTGTGTGTGTGTGTGTAGAGTAATTGGACCAGAGATTGGATAGAACTGAGATAATTACTGAGTTAGAGAGAGACATAAAGAGTGCCCCTAGTCGTTTTCTAGGAGAAATCAATTTAAGTGGGTACTTATGGGTATAGAGAGGACTTTTTCAATAAGGAAATTAATCTGGCTCATTTATAATATGAATACCAGTGAGTAATGAATTCTTAGATGAATTTTATGGCTGCTAATCCAAATTTCTGTTGTACATACACAATGAAGGTTTGTTTATTGTCTGTTAAGTCACCAGGGACCTATTCTTATTCTCATTGTAATATCTTGGCCATGCCAAGCCACTTAAAGAGATGAAACTTCTGGTAGTAAGCAGAGAGAATCTTATGGGGCATTTACAGGTAATTATACTTCTTTCCAATTATGGAAGTATAATGCATGATTTTCAGTAATTGTGGAGAAATTATCCTTCTTATGCATCAAATAAACATACAAATGTACTTATTGACAGCCAGCTGTGGTTGGATAAGGACTGTTCAATTCAGTTTATTTCAGAAGTTGTATGGTTTTCAGAAGCTTGTGGAGAGCAAATTACAAATCCTTTGACTTCTTTCTCATGCTCTACCAAAGGATTTCATCAAAGGGCACACTGTGTTATTTTTTTCCAATTTGCATAAAACAGAAATAATGTGTTCTTTTCAAGGAAATCTAGGACTGATATATTCCTGAAAATTGCATTCAAATGAATGAATGAAGGCCAAGTGAATGGCATTTTATCAAAATATGCAAACTGGAGCTTAGTATATTCTGATAAAATGTTATTCATTTGAACGAAATTCTCAGGGAAAATATTAATTAGTCCTAGTTTTCCTTGAAAGTAACACATTATTTCTGCTTTACAAAAACAGAAAAAAAATAGAAGCTAGAGAGTATTATGCTAAGCAAAATAAGTCAGTCAGAGAAAGACAAATACCACATGATTCCACTCATAGGTGGAATTTAAGAAACAAAACAAATGAACAAAGATGAAAGAGAGAGAGAGCAAGGTGACTGGTATTGTGGAGGGCATGTTTTGCATGGAGCACTGAGAATGATGCATAAGCAATGAATTCTGAAACACTGAAAAGAAATTTTAAAAATAAATAAAAATTTAAAAAAAGGAAATAGACTCTTAACTATAGAGGGAAAACTGATGGTTACCAGAAGGGAGGTGGGTGGGAGAATGGGTTAAAAGGTGGTGGAGATTAAGGAATGCACTTGTGATTGTGATCAGCATGTGGTGTTGTATGGAAATGCTGAATCACTATATTGTACACCTGAAACTAATATTACACTGTATCTTAACTAACTGGAATTCAAATAAAAACTTTAAAAAATAACCTCCTCCCTCCTAAAAATAAACAAAGGGAATAATAGATCTCTTCTTGGATGTAGTTAAATGATACTCATCAAGAGAAATTTATTTCACTTAATATTTTTATTCTAGTATAATCATTGCTAAAATATTGGATTTTTTATAATTGATAAAATATGCTAACTTAAATACACTTAGTATGTCACTAATTCTTCAAATGTAATGCATTTTTTAAAAATATGCATTTATTTTAAAAAATCTTAAAACGTTCATGGGGCGCTTGGGTGGCTCAGTGGGTTAAAGCCTCTGCCTTCTGCTCAGGTCATGATCCCAGGGTCCTGGGATCGAGCCCTGCATCAGGCTCTCTGCTCAGCAGGGAGTCTGCTTCCTCCTCTCTCTGCCTGCTTCTCTGCCCACTTGTGATCTCTGTCTGTCAAATAAATAAATAAAATCTTTAAAAAAATGTTCAGACACATACACTAAGCTAACCATTTGTTTGCAATTAAAATGATAGTTAATAAGTAATGAGTAGTTAAGATTAAATTTTTGTTTGTTTTTCTTTTCCTAGCATTTTTATCCAGGGCATGTTTAAAAAGTCAAGGCATATATTTGTGACTATAGTCCCTTAACTTCTCCCATCTTCCTGAATTTTAGTATATTCTCCTAGCCAGTTAATGGCTTCATTTTCCATCTTTTACCTGTCCAGACTCCGTGTTTGATTGACAATATCTGGAACTCTTTTCTCTTGTCCCTTTGTCCTGGTGCAAACATTCTGGAAGAGTTGAAAATTCTGACTGAATAAATTCAGCTACTTTTAAACCAACCCTATTTCAAGGCTTCTAGGTGATTGGGGTGGAAATCAGATACCCTTGTATCACTGGGTGATTACTATTACTAAAAAGCACCCCAAAACTCAATGACTTAAAGATTTTTTTTAAATAATGACCTTTCATTTAGTTCATAAATCTGAGTGTTGGCAATTTAGTTCAGGCTTGGTTGACAGCTTCTTTGGTCTTTGGCTGGGCTCCCTCTTACAGCTAAGGTTAGCTTTAGGTCTGTAATGTACCCCTCCTTCTACCCTCCTTCTAGGGATTGGATGACTCTCCCCTGGAGTAATGGGAGGTAGAAGGCAGCTAAAACTCATGTATCTCATTATCTATTAGAGTAGCCTGGGCTTGTTCACATGGTGGCAGCAGGGTTACAGAAGGGAGAGTGGAAGTCTGCAAAGTCTCTTGAAACCTAAATTCAGAACTGACCCAGTGTCATTTATACATCACCCCATTAGCCAAAACAAATCACAAGGTCAGTCAAGATTCAAAAATTGGGGAAATAGACTCCACCTTTTGATGGAAGAAGGTGAAAGATCATATTGCAAGGAGAGCAGGTATAAATAGGAATGGAAGTTTAGGGCCATATTTGTGGTTTCCACTGTCCTGAAAATTGGAACTTCTACAGAAAGGTGTCTCTAATCTCACCTAGTTTTCCTTTGGTGGTTAAAGACCCTTTTCCTTATTCCTAAACAGCTCTTAGTCATGCTTCTCATGAGAGGTGGTCAAAGTTTTACATTTCTCCCTTAACCTCTCTGTATGTCTTTCACTTATTATGTACAACAGCAAACACCTTATATCACAGATAAAATAAAGATGCTCAGGTAAGAATGCCATCAGGTTCCCTCTACATCTAAATTTAATTATTATATGGTTATAATCATATTTCTTCTTTTCTCTCTAGCCTCAGAGAACAAGGGATATATCCTTTTTGTCTAAAACTAAATTGGCATGTGTTCCAAAGCTTCCAACATTCTTCATTATTTTCTTATTCCTATGTATTCAGTTGGATCCACTGCTTCTTTCTTCCCATCTTACCAGTGTGCTTAAATCTCCTTCATCTTAAACTCTTTCATCAGCCTACATTTCTTTCAAACTTCTACCCTTCCCATCTTTGTCATTGGTACCTGCTAATTGTCAAAGCCAGTGCCTTACTTTTATTCCTCATTCAACCTGACTTCTTTACATCATTTAATACAGTTGATTCTTCAAAAACTTATCTCATTGGTTTCCCTATTTAGTACCATTTTTGGTTTTCCTCTTATCACTCTCACCATACTTTTTAGCTTCTCATTACCAGTTCTTCAACTTTTGGAGTTTTCTAGGACTCACTACTTGATTCTCTGATAATGTATATATACTCAAACTAAGTTGTCCAGATTATTTTTATGATGTCATCTACCATCAACAAACTGATGGCTCTTCAAACACCAGCTCACATCATATACTGAGTTTTAGACTCATATATCCAACTGGATACTTTATATCTTCAAATATATATTTCAGAAGATGTCTTTATTTAGTATGTCTAAAACAGAAGAAATATCTTCTATTCTAATATGACCTCATTCCTACATTATCAAACTTGATTAATAGTATCACCCATCCATTTTGTATCAGAAACTATAAACCTGAAACTCACCGCCACTTTTCTTTCTTTCATTCTACCTCTCACCACCAATTCTTGTGTCTTCTATTTGAAATGTTACCCAATTCTGACCTCTACTTGACCTCTTCATTTTCAGTGACATATTGATGCAGATCTAGAAAACATATAAAAGTATAGACAGAAAATTAAATCAATGGGGGAAAGAAATGGCAACACAGAAATGTTTAAATAGAGAGGAAGCAACACAATTATATTTCATATGAATATATTAATATGCATTATGCATATATTAAATGTTGAAATCCAAAAAAATAAAACCATAAAATAGCAATAAGAATATATAGGTGAGTACTATCTGACCTTGAGATAAAAATGGAATTTTTAAGCATAAAGCTGAAGGAAAATATTGCTCAAATTGCAATTTAAGCACTTAAAACAATATTATTCATGAGAATCACTAAAAGAAAATTAAATGCTATTGAAAGTAGAAATGTTTGCTATTTGTAAGGCAGATATTTTGTTGTAATCCCAATCTGTGACTAAAAGGTGAACATCATTAGAAAATAAGAAACAAACGTCATGAACAAAATAAGATATCTAGATAAGTAAGAAATATAGAAAAATTATTTATTTCACAAGTTCTGGAATATATTGCTAGCTGTTTAATAAAGTCTGTTTTTCTCTTTTTCTGGAGCAAAAAAGAAAAGATTAGATCTTCGTACTCTCTGAAGTTAGGTATGATCATGTGACTAAGTTTTCTTCTATAGAATGTAAGCAGAAATAGTGTTTGTCTCTTTAAATCTAAACTTATGGGGGGATCGGATGCAAGATGGCAAAGAGTAGGGGACCTCATTTCATCTGGTTCCTCAAATTTAGCTTGATATCTATCAAACCATTCTGAACACCCATGAAATCAGACTGAGATGTAGGAAAATACATCTGGAACTCAACAAACATAAAAGAGACTAATTTTTGCAAGGTAGGAAGTTGTAGAGCTGTGAATCTGTGGGAAAATATTGGAAGATAAATGGAGAGGGGAGGAAGCCTCCATTATCTGGCTACTGGAAAGTGATGTAACACTGTATTGCAAAATCTGAATCCTTAGAAATCTGCTTTCTTAGACATCCCTTTCTGATGGAGGCCCAAGGGATGAAAAGAGAAGAATTCTAGGTGGGTCATTGTGGTCTCAGAATCCCAGAAGACACAGATATAAAGGAAATGCTTAGACAGATAGAGTGCCCAAGAAGTGGAGCAGTGAATCTGGTTATGGTCAGCGAGTCAAGAGGGACTCTCAGCTTGGGTTGTCATAAACTGTGAGCTGGATGGGCCTGGAGACCACTCTACTTGAGCACCCTGAAAAGGTCTGGAATGTGCAAGCCATTTGCCATCCCTTGGGAGGGGTGAAAGAGCTCCAGCACCCAGCTGTGACCTGGGAGCAGCAGAGTAGGATGCTTGGGCTAGCCTGCAACCACTCAAAGTCCAAAATACACAAAGGGTAGCGGTACTGGCTGGCCCATGGGAATTCCCCTAGGAGGGTTGCAGTGGGCATATACTGCAGGATTCTGTGGAGTTTGACACACAGAAGTGGAGACTGTTTGACCCAGAGGGTTTATTGAAGTGGGGTGACCCCAGTCTTCTGTTCTGGGCTAGAGATAGGAGCTTGGCCATTTTTCCTCTGAACTTCTGAAGAGGCACAGAAAGCCACCAGGGGAAAAAAACCACAAAGATGACCAGCTTACACACATCCCATCACCCTGACAAGGGGTTGGGCAATTCTTCCCAGATAAAGATACCTGAGAACCAGCACAACAGACCCCTGCCTCAGAAGACAAACTGGATAAACAGGTAGACTACAACTATATGGATCCCACAGGACTGCTAAACTCCAGTGCCAGGGCAAAATTTTATATTGAACTTTAGGTGATTTTACATAATTTATTTATTTTTTAGTCTAAAATTTTCCATTTCTTTTTTTTTTTTACATTTTTCTTGTTTCAGCTACATTCTTATTTTGCCAACTTAAGTCTTTAAGTTGTTTTTTAACTTTTTTAACATCTACATTTTATAGATATATGCTTCATTTTGTCCTTTTTCACTCTATTCAATTTTATTTGTGTGTGTATGTGTATTTATACATGAGTATGTCTATGTATATATGTATAAATACACATATACACAAATAAATATATATATGTATATATATATATATAAGTTTTGATTTATTTGCAATTTTGTGATGTAATATCTTCTAACACAGAGACCAAAATTCAATCAGAAACAAGTGGAACATCCAGCTTTGCCTACCTTGTGAGATTATAGTCTCTCCCTGCCTTTTTTATTCTTTTGTTTCATTTTGGTTTTGTTTGTTGGCTTCTTCCAACAAACAAATCAAAAAAGAGATTATAGCCTCTTCTTCCCCCCTGCCCTTTTTTATTCTTTTGTTTCATTGTGGCTTTGTTTGACTTTGGTGGCTTCTGATCACTTCAGATTTTTCTAGGGTGTATTTTGTTTGGGTTGTGGTTTATATTTTGGACTCTGCTCATTGTTTCACCCATCCTTTTGGCTAAATTACTAGAAGGAGTAATTCACAACAAAAGAAAGAACCAGAGGCAATATTCTGTGCCACAGAGCTAATCAATATGGGAATGAATTAGTTGTCAGAAATGGTATTCAGGATAGCAATCAAAGTTAATAGCTAGGCTTGAAAAAAAAATAAGTGACAGTAGACAATCTCTAAGAGTGGAAATTAAATCTAATCAGGCTGAACTTAAAAATGCTATGAATGAGATGCAGTCTAAATTGGATGCCCTAACAGCTAGGATCAGTGAGGCAGAAAGGAGCATAAGTGATGTAGAGGACAGGCTGATGGAAAGGAAGGAAGTTGAGGTAAAGAGAGAAAGACAACTAATAGATCACGAAGAAGGACTTTGAGAATTTAATGATGCCTTGAAACAAACCAATGTTAGAAGCATTGTGATCCCCAAGGTCGTGGAGAGATAGAGAGGGTCAGAAGGTATGTTTGAGGTAATTGTAGCTGAGAACTTCCCTAATCTGGGGAAAGAAACAAGTTTTCATGTCCAAAAGACAGAAAGGACCCTTTCCAAAATAAATAAAAATAGATCAACACCATGCCATAGTGAAGCTTGCAATTCACAGAGAAAAAAAAAAAAAGCTATGCTAAGAGCATCTAGAGAGAGGAGGTTCAGAATGCAAGAAGAGATAAAAAGTTTCAAAGACAGACAGGAACTAAGAGAATATGTGATCACCAAACCAGCTCTGCAAGAAATATTAAAGGGGATACTATAAGTGAAGAGAGACACCAAGAGTAACATAGACCGGAAAGAAACAGAGACAGTCCACAGAAACAGGGACTTCACAGACAATACAATGGCACTAAATTCACATTTTCCCATACTCTGAATGTAAATGGGTTAAATGCTCCAACCAAAAGATACAGGATATCAGATTGGAAAAAAAAGCAAGAACCATCCATATGTTGTCTACAAGAGCCTCATTTTTAGACCTAAAGACACATCCAGACTGAAAGTGAGAGGGTGGAGAACTACTTACCTTGCTAGTCGACTTAAAAGAAACCTGAGGCAGAAATTTTTATATCAGAAAAAGTAGATGTTAAGCTAAAGACAGTAGTAAGCAATGTAGAAGAACAGTATATCATATTTGATGGGTCTATCAAACAAGAGGTTCTAAAAATTATAAATATATGTGCTCCTAATGTAGGTACAGCCAATCATATAAACCAATTAGTAACTAAAGTAAATGAACATATAGATAATAATACACTAATAGTAGGGGACTTCAACACCCCACTCACAGCAATGGACAGATCACCTAAGAAGATCAACAATTAAACAAAAACTTTGAATGACACCCTGGATGAGATGGACTTTCTAGATACATTCTATTCTAAAACAAAATATTCTATTCTGAAACAACAGAGTACTCATTTTCTCCAGTGCACATGGAAATTCTTCAGAATAGATCACATACAGGATCAAAAATAAGGTCTCAAGTGATACCAAAAGACCGAGATTATTCTCCGTGTATTTTCACACTACAAAGATTTGAAACTGGAAATCAATAACAAGAGGAAATTTAGAAGGAATGAAAACATTTATAAGTTAAGGAGCACCCTGCTATAGAATGAGTGGGTAAACCAGAAAATTAAAGAAGAGCTTAATAAATTCATGGAAATTAATGAGAATTGAAAACACAGCAGTTCAAAACCTCTGAGATGCAGGAAAGGCGGTCTTAAGAGGGAATGACATAGTAATCCAAGCTTATCTCAGAAAATTAAAAAAATCCCCAATACACAAGCTAACCTTACACCTATAGGACCTGGAAAAAGAACAGCAAAGTAAGCCTAAATTCAGCAGAGTAAAAGAAATAATAAAGATTATAGAACAAATCAATGAAATAGAAACTAGAAGAACAACAGGACAGATAAATGAAACTAGAAGCTGGTTCTTTGAAAGCATTAATAAGATTGATAAACCTCTGGCCAGACTTATCAAAAACAAAAGAGAAGAATTCAAATTAATAAAGTCATGAATGAAAGGAGAGAAATCATGACCAAAACCAAGGTAATACAGAGAATTTTTAGAACATATTAAGAGCAACTATATGCAAACAAATTAGGCAATCTGGAAGAAATAGATGCATTCCTGGAAACTTATAAACTACCAAACTGAAACTGGAAGAGACAGAAAATCTGAACAGATCAAGAGCTAGCAAGAGAATTGAAAGAGTAATCAAAAACTTCCCAAAAACAAGAGTCTAGGGCCACATGACTTCCCAGGGGAATTCATCCAAAAATTTGAAGAAGAAATCATGCTTATTCTACTGGATTTGTTAAAAATAAATAGAAATGGAAGAAAACTTCCAAACTTGTTCTATGAGGTCAGCATTACCCTGATTCCAAAACCAGACAAAAACCCCATCAAAAAGGAGAATTATAGACCAATATCCCTGATGAACATAGATGCCAAAATACTCAACAAGATCCTAATCAATGGATCCAAAAGTACATTAAAAGGATTATTCACCAGGACCAAGCAGGATTTACTCGTGGGATGTAAGGGTGGTTCAACATTTGCAAAGCAATAAACTTGATAGACCACCTTAACAAAGGAAGAGGTAAGAAACATATGACCCTCTCAACTGGTGTAGAAAAAGCATTTGACAAAATAAAATATCCAGTTTGGCTATTTGTGGACATGCTGCTATAAACATTTGGGACATGTATCCCTTTGGATCACTGCATTTGTATCTTTAGGGTAAATACACAGCAGTGCGATTGCTGGGTCATAGGATAGTTCTATTTTGAACATTTTGAGGAACCTCCACTTTCCAGAGTGGTTGCACCAGCTTGCATTCCCACCAACAGTGTAGGAGGGTTCCCCTTTCTCCACATCCTCGCCAGCATCTGTCATTTCCTGACTTGTTCATTTTAGCCATTCTGACTGGTGTGAGGTGGTATCTCATTGTGGTTTTGATTTGTATTTCCCTGATGCCCAGTGATGTGGAGCACTTTTTCATGTATCTGTTGGCCATCTGGATGTCTTCCTTGCAGAAATATCTGTTCATGACTTCTGCCCATTTCTTGATTTGATTGTTTGTTCTTTGGGTATTGAGTTTGCTAAGCTCTTTATAGATACTAGCCCTTTATCTGATATGTCGTTTGCAAATATCTTCTCCCATATGTAGGTTGTTGTTTGGTTTTGTTAACTGTTTCCTTTGCTGTGCAAAAGCTTTTGATCTTGATGAAGTCCCAATAGTTCATTTTTGTCCTTGCTTCCTTTGCTTTTGGCGACGTTCCTAGAAAAAAGTTATTGTCGCTGAGGTTGTAGAGGTTGCTGCCTGTGTTCTCCTCAAGCACTTTGATGGATTTCATTCTCACATTGAGGTTCTTCATCCATTCTGAGTCTATTTTCATGTGTGGTGTAAGGAAATGGTCCAGTTTCATTTTTCTGCATTTGGTGGTCCAATTTACCCGATACTATTTTTTGAAGAGGCTCTCTTTTTACTATTGGATATTCTTTCCTGCTTTGTCGAAGATTAGTTGGCCTTAGAGTTGAGGGTCTATTTCTGGGCTCTCTATTCTGTGCCATTGATCTATGTGTCTGTTTTTGTGCCAGTACCATATTTTCTTGACAATGACAGTTTTGTAATACAGCTTGAAGTCCGGAATTGTGATGCCATCAACTTTGGCTTTCTTTTTCAACATTCCTCTGGCTATTCGAGGTCTTTTCTGGTTCCATATAAATTTTAGGATTATTTGTTCCATTTCTTTGAAAAAAGTGTATGGGATTTTGGTAGGGATTGCATTAAATGTGTAGATTGCTTTAAGTAGCATAGATATTTTCACAATATTTGTTCTTCCAATCCATGAGCATGGAACATTTTTCCATTTTTTTGTGTGTCTTCCTCAATTTCTTTCATGAGTAATTTATAGTTTTCTGAGTATAAATACTTTGCCTCTTTGATTAGGTTTATTCCTAGGTATTTTATAGTTTTGGGTGCAGTTGTAAATAGGATTGACTCCTTAATTTAACTTTCTAATGTCTTGTTGTTGGTGTAAGGAAATGCAACTGATTTCTGTGCATTGATTTTATATCCTGACACTTTACTGAATTCCTGTACCAGTTCTAGCAGATTTGGAGTGGAGTCTTTTGCGTTTTCCACATATAATATAATATCATATCATATCATCTGCAAAGTGTGATAGTTTGACTTCTTCTTTGTTGATTTAGATGCCTTTAATTTCTTTTTGTTGTCTGATTTCTGAGGCTAGGATTTCTAGTACTATGTTGAACAGCAGTGATGATAATGGATATCCCTGCCATTTTCCTGACCTTAATAGAAAAGCTCTCAGTTTTTCTCCATTGAGAATGATATTTGTGGTGGGTTTTTCATAAATGGCTTTGATAATATTGAGGTATGTACCCTCTATCCCTACACATTGAATAGTTTTGACCAAGAAAGAATTCTGTATTTCTCAAATGCATTTTCAGCATCTATTGAGAGTATCATATGGTTCTTGTTCTTTCTTTCTTTTTTTTTAAGATTTTATTTATTAATTTGACAGAGAGAGAGAGAGAGATCACAAGCAGGCAGAGCAGCAGGCAGAGAGAGAGGGGGAGGGAAGCAGGCTCCCCACTGAGCAGAGAGCCCAATGTGGGGCTCGATCCCAGGACCCTGAGATCATGACCCGAGCCGAAGGCAGAGGCTTAAACCACTGAGCCACCCAGGCGCCCCTTGTTCTTTCTTTTATTAATGTATTGTATCACATTGATTTGCGAATGTTGAACCAAACTTGCAGCCCTGGAATAAATCCCACTTGGTCGTGGTGAATAATCCTTTTAATGTACTGTTGGATTCCATTGGCTAGTATATTGGGGAAAGTTTTCACATCTGTGTTCAGCAAGGATATTGGTCTGTAAGTCTCTTTTTTGATGGGATCCTTGTCTGGTTTTGGGATCAAGGTGATGCTGGCCTCATAAAATGAGTTTGGAAGTTTTCCTTCCATTTCTATTTTTTGGAACAGTTTCAGGAGAATAGGAATTAATTCTTCTTTAAATGTTTGGTAGAATTCCCCTGGGAAGCTGTCTGGCACTCTGCTTTTGTTTGTTTGGATTTTTCATGACAATTTCAATCTCCTTACTGGTTATGGGTCTGTTCAGGTATTCTATTTCTTCCTGGTTCAGTTGTGGTGTTTGCATGTCTCTAGGAATACATCCATTTCTTCCAGATTGTCAAATTTGTTAGTGTAGAGTTTCTCATAATATGATTTTAAAATTATTTGTATTTCTTTGGTGTTGGTTGTGGTCTCTCCTCTTTCATTCATGATTTTATTTATTTGGGTCCTTTCTCTTTTCTTTTTGATAAGTCTGGCCAAGGGCTTACCAATCTTATTAATTCTTTCAGAGAACCAGCTCCAAGTTTCCTTGATTTGGTCTATTGTTTTGTTTTTGTTTTTGTTTGTATTTCATTGATTTCTGCTCTGATCTTTATGATTTCTCTACTCCTGCTGGGTTTAGGCTTTCTTTGTTGTTCTTTCTCCAGCTCCTTTAGGTGTAGGGTTAGGTTGGGTATTTGAGACCTTTCTTGTTTCTTGAGAAAGGCTTGTATCACTATATATTTTCCTCTCAGGACTGCCTTTGCTGTGTGTCCCATAGTTTTTGAATCATGTGTTTTCATTATCATTTGTCTCCATGAAATTTGTCAATTCTTCTTTAATTTCCTGGTTGACCCATTCATTCTTTAGAAGGATGCTGTTGAGTCTCCATGTATTTGGGTTCTTTCCAAATTTCCTCTTGTGATTCAGTTCTAGCTTCAGAGTATTGTGGTCTGAAAATATGCAGGGAATGATCCCAATCTTTTGATACCAGTTGAGACCTGATTTATGACCCTGGATATGATCTATTCTGGAGAATGTTCCATGTGCACTAGAGAAGAATGTGTATTCTGTTGCTTTGGGATGGAATGTTCTGAATATATCTGTGATGTCCATCTGGTCCAGTGTGTCATTTAAGGCCTTTATTTCCTTTTTGATCTTTTGCTCGGATGATCTGTCCATTTCAGTGAGGGGGGTGTTAAAGTCCCCTACTATTATTGTATTCTTGTCAATGTGTTTCTTTGAGTTCGTTATTAATTGGTTTATATAGTTGGCTACTCCTATGTTAGGGGCATAGATATTTAAAATTGTTAGATCTTCTTGTTGGACAGACCCTTTGAGTATGATATAGTGTCCTTCCTCATCTCTTATTATAGTCTTTGGCTTAAAATCTAATTGATCTGATATAAGGATTGCCACCCCAGCTTTCTTCTGATCTCCATTATCATGGTACATTGTTTTCAACCCCCTCATTTTGAATCTGGAAGTGTCTTCGGATCTAAAATGAGTTTCTTGTAGGCAGCATATGGATGGGTTTTGTTTTTTTATCCATTCTGAAACCCTGTGTCTTTTTATTGGGGCATTTAGCCCATTTATGTTCAAGTAACTATTGAGAGATATGAATTTAGTGCCATTGTATTGCCTGTAAGGTGATTGTTACTGTATATTGTCTCTGTTCCTTCCTGATAATACTTTCAGGGTCTCTCTTTGCTTAGAGGACCCCTTTAAATGTTTCCTGCAGAACTGGTTTGGTGTTTACAAATTCCTTGTTTTTTTTTTTTTTTTTTTTTTTTTTTTTTT
>ML099371.1:54895-72889 GCA_003697995.1 Taxidea taxus jeffersonii
CATGCTTGTTCTTTCTGGCCTGCCAGGTCTCTGTGGATAAGTCTGCTGCCAATCTAATATTTTTACCATTGTATGTTCCAGACTTCTTGTCCCGTGCTGCTTTCAGGATTTTCTCTTTGTCGCTAAGACTTGTAAATTTTACTATTAGATGACGGGGTGTGGACCAATTTCTATTGATTTTAAGGGGTGTTCTCTGCACCTCCTGGATTTTGATGCTTGTTCCCTTTGCTACATTAGGGAAATTCTCTACAATCATTCTCTCCAGTATACCTTCTGTTCCTCTTTCTCTTTCTTCTTCTGTAATTCGAATTATTCTAATGTTGTTTTGTGCTATGGCATCACTTATCTCTCGAATTCTCCCCTCGTGGTCCAGTAGTTGTTTGTCTCTCTTTTGCTCAGCTTCTTTATTTTCTGTCATTTGGTCTTCTATATCACTAATTCTTTCTTCTGCCTCATTTTTCCTAGCAGTAAGAGCCTCCATTTTTTATTGCACCCCATTAATAGCTTTTTTTATTTCAACTTGATTAGATTTTAGTTATTTTATTTCTCCAGAAAGGGCTTTTATTTCTCCCGACAGGGTTTCTCTAATATCCTCCATGCCTTTTTTGAGGCTGGCTAGAACCTTGAGAATCGTCGTCCTGAATTCCAGATCTGACATATTACCAATGTCTGTATTGATTAGGTCCCCAGCCTTTGGTACTGCCTCCTGTTCTTTTTTTTTTTTTTTTGTGGTGAGTTTTTCTGCCTTGCCATTTTGTCCAGATAAGAATATATGAAGGAGCAAATGTAATACTAACAGGGTGGCAAAGACCCCAGGAAGATGTGCTTTAACCAAATCAGAAGAGACCCCAAATCGTGGGGTGGGGAGAGAGAAAGGGAGTAAAAGGAAGTTTAGAAAAGAGAAAAAAATTGCAAAAAAAAAAGAGAACACAAATAAAGAAAAAATATTTTAAAAAAGTAAAAAATATATATATATGTGTGTTAGACTGGTGACTAGAACAGGGTCACCCACTTAATTTTGGGAGTATTTTGGTCTCTTAGAAGAAACTACCTCCCAAAATTTTAAAGAATGAAAAATATATATAAGGGTAAACACAATGAAGGGATGGTATATGACTATAAAGATTAAAGAAAAAAAAACTTTTTTTTTTCCCAACAAAGGAGTTGATAAGGTAAGTTGGTAGGGAGAATTAAAAAAAAAAAAAAAAGTGGAGAGAACTTCCTTGGGCTGGAGACTAGACCAAGCCTGGTACTAGATTTGGGGTGTATTTTCATCTATTAGAAGAAGTTGTACCCCAAATTTTTAAGAAGAAAAAAAAACCTTATGTGTATACAAAAAATAAAGTTAGATACAGTGAAGGATAGAATATGACTATAATAATAAAGGTTCAAAAAAGTTTTTTTAAGAAAGTTATTAAGATGAACTAGTTTAAAAACTTTAAAAGAGGAAAGGGTAAAAGTTTAAAAAATAGCAGAAGAGAAAAAAAAAATTAAAAAATTAATTAACTTTGCAAGACTAAAGATTCATGGGGAGAAAGCCAAGAATTCCATGCTTTGCTTTCTCCTCCTCTGGAATTCTGCTGTTCTCCTTGTTAAGTGAACATGATCTTGGCTGGATTTCTTGTTGATCTTCTGGGGGAGGGGCCTGTTGTAGTGATTCTCAAGTGTCTCTGCCCCAGGCGGAATTGCACCTCCCTTACCAGGGGCCGGGCTAAGTAATCCTCTCAGGTTCGCTTTCTGGGGCTTTTGTTCCCTGAACACTTTCCATAGAGTTCTGGAGGACAGGAATGAAAATGGTGGCCTCCCAATCTCTGGCTCGGAGGTGCCGAGAGCTAGGGTCCCCAGTCTTCAGTGTGCCTTCAGAGAAAAGCACTTAATCACTCCTGTCTCCCCAGCTTCCAGCCGTGCTTGGAGAAAAATGCACGCAATCAGGTCCGTTTCACTGGCCTCTGGCTGTGCTCCGAGGTCACCCAGCCTGTGACCAAATGTCTCTGTCTCTGGCACAATGTCCCACCTGGAGTCTCCAAACCCCGCAGATCTCTGGGCTCTCCCAGGTCGGATTCTCCCCGGATCTTGGGGGACCCCACGCACAGAGCACCAGCCCATGTCACAGATTACGGTTCATGGTAACTCCAAGTTGAGAGCTCACTCCTCGGCTCTGTCTCCACAGCTGGCTTCCCCGCTCTAATACCTGTGAGCTCTGCGACACTCAGACACCCCCGATCTTTCTGTGACCCCACGGGACCTGAGTCCACGCTGTCCCCACGAGGTCTTCACCCCAGTTTAGCCTCTGGAGCGATGTCCCTCCATGGAGCAGACTTTTAAAAGTCCTGATTTTCTGCTCCGTTGTTCTGCAGCTTGCCAGGAGCTGGCCCCTCCCCCCAGGGTCTATCTTCCCGTCGCATTGGATTCACTTCTCTGCTGGTCCTACCTTTTAGAAAGTGGTCAATTTTCTGTTTCTAGAATTGTTGCTCTTCTTCTTTTCGATCTCCTGTTGGATTCGTAGGTGTTCAGAATGGTTTGATAGGCTATCTAGCTGATCTCCTGCTGCTTGATGTCATCTCAGCCTGCTACTTCTCCGCCATCTTCAGAATCCCCCCGCCAAGAATGGTTAATATTAACAAGACAGGAAACAACAAATGATGGCCATGATTTGGAGAAAGGAGAACTCTCTTACACTGGGGTTTGCAAACTGGTACAGCCACTCTGGAAAACAGTATGAGGTTTCCTCAAGACATTAAAAATAGAGCTACCCTTTAACCCAACCCAGCTATTGCACTACTAGGTATTTATCCTAAAGATACAGACATAGCGAAAATATGGGACACATGTACCCCAATGTTTATAGCATCAACATCCACAATACTTTGACTGTGGAAGGAGACAAGATATCCTTCAACAGATGAATGGATAAGGAAGGTATGTTTATGTGAACCATACCTTCCTTATCCATTCATCTGTTGAAGGATATCTGTGTTGAAGGATTATACAGTAAATACTCTCAGCCATCAGAAAGGATGAATAGCCACTATTTGCATCAATATGGATGGAACTGGAGAGGATTATGCTAAGTGAAATATATCAAGCCAAGAAAGACAATTATCATATGATTTCACTCAAATGTGGAACATAAGGAATATTGCAGAGGACCACAGAGAAAGGGAAGGAAAACTGAAGGAGTCAAAATCAGAGAGGGAGACAAACCATGAGAGACTCTGGACTCTCAGAAGGAGGGAGGTGAGGGATGGGGTAACCAGGTGATGGGTATTGAGGGGGCTTGTGCTGTGATGAGCACTGGGTGTTAGAGGCAACTAATGATTCATTGAACACTACATCAAAAACTAATGATGTACTATATGTTGGCTAATTGAACATAATAATTAAAAAAACAAAATGAAATGGAAAAAACCCTCAGATTTCATCAAAATACAAATCTGCACAAAGAAGGAGAAAATCAACAAAACTAAAAGGCAAATTACAGAATATGAGAAAAACAATTGCAAATGACAAGCTGTCAAATTACTACCAACATAAAAACCTATACAACTCAACATCCAAAAAACTGAATGATTCATTTAAGAATGTACATAAATACGAAGAGACACTTTTCTAGAGAAGATCTACAATTGGCCAACAGACACATGAAAAAGATGCTCAACATCACTTATCAGTGAAATGGAAATCAAAAGTAAAATGAGGTATCACCTCACTCCTGTCAGAATGACTAAAATCAACAACCCACAACAACACACAAAGCAACAGGTGTTTCTGGGTATCTGGAGGATATTAACTCCTTGTACTGTTGGTAGGGGTGCAAACTGGTGCAGTCACTGTGGAGAGTAGAATGGAGGTTCCTCAAAACTTAAAAATATAACTACCCTATAATAGTGCAATCGCACTACCAGGTATTTACACAAGGAATACAAAAATACTAATTCAAAGGCATATATGCACCCCAATGTTAAAACAGCATTATCAACAATAGCCAAAATATGGAAACTGCCCATGTGTCCATAGACTGATGAATGAATAAAGAAGAGGTAGTATAAATTTGCAATGGAATATCATTCAACCATAAACAACAATGAGATCTTGCCATTTTCCAGGGTGTGGATGGAACTAGAGAGTATTAAGCTAAGCAAAATAAGTCAGTCAAATAAAGACAAATACCATATGATTTCACTCCTTTTTGGAATTAAAGGAACAAAACAAATGAGCATGAGAATAAAAGAAAGAGAGAGAGAGAGAGAAAGGGATAGAGAGGCAAACCAAGAAACAGTTAACTATGGAGAACAAACTGATGGTTATCAGAAGCGAGATGGGTGGGGGAATGTTTTAAATAGGTGATGGGGATTAAGGAATACACTTGTGATGAGCACTAGATGTTGTTTGGAAGTGTGGAATCACTATATTTTACACTTAAAACTAATGTTATAGTGTATGTTAATTAACTGGAACTGAAATAATAACTTTAAAAAGGAAAAAAGAAAAAAAAACAAATGCATTAAAATGCAGTTACATTCTTTTTTGTTTAGTATGTTCTCATCTTGATGATTTTTTTTAACCCAGAAAATGATGCAAAACATCCAACATGACAGTTTAATGCACATTTAAAGGTATGGATGTCTCTGCTTAAAATAGAAAATTCTAGGCTTGGAATTTAATTATCCTATTGCAAAATATTTTCAAAACACATTTTCCTAAATGTATGGCAGTAGACAATGGTAATAGCTCTTTAATTTTTAGAACATGTAGAAGAACATTTATGTATATTTCATAATGTTTTTCTTCATTATATTTATGTTAAATATATTACATTTATTAAATATATGCATATATATATATATATATATATATATTTGGAGTACTTGAACACCGCAACCCAAGCACTAAAAATATATATATTGGTAGTGCCATATGTATTATACTCAGTAATGCTGGTAATGATGTTCTAGTCTATATTACTCACTGGTAATGATCATTAAGGATCCAAAAATATAGTTGTTTCCTTCTTTTATAAATATGAGAATGACTTGTTATAATACAACTGATGATGAAGTAAATATATTTCACTATAATTTTAAATTATTAGTTTTCCATAATTAATAACCACTGAATATACACAATAAAATGCAATTATGTCTTTAAGTGATTTAAACCATCAAATGTTACCAATGTCTCAGAAAAATTTCTATTCAATTGAGAAATATTTCTGGTTAAAAATATATGTGAAAGGTCATAGCTTTGCTTATTCTGACCAATCAACTTGAAAACATTAAAATATATCACAGAAAGGAATACTAAAGAATTCAGATACGCACTTGAGATTTTTAGAACAAACTGTTCATCATTTTTTGGATGCAGCAATGCTAGGATTGAACTGATTTTTCATAGAAAATTGCCATTGATGATTAAATGATAGTAAAGATTCAACCTGCTGGGCCTGTTGAAATCAATTTAACATTTCGAAACATTATTATTTTATTTGACTAAAATTTAAAGACAAATGACATACAAAGGAGCAGTAATACAGTCATTTTTTTGTTATTGTTGTTGTTGTTTTCCCCTTTTATTTTACCTTCATCGCTACACATTAAGTGATCTTGGCAAAATGGATAAATAAAATGACTATAATTAAAGATAGTTCTTTTTTGGGTACAGAGATTTCCTCCTGAAGCATTGGCAGCTCTTCTAATGACAATGGCATTGTAATTTAAAACATATTTTAGGGATGTCTGTTCTTTATTTTTTTTGTTTTGTTTTTAAATTTTTATTTATTTTTTTAAATTTCCTTTCAGTGTTCCAGAATTCATTGTTTATTATACCACACCGGTGCTTCAGGCAATACAGTCTTTATGTTAGATGCATTACTCATTTTAGTTTGGTTTATTTCATCAAAAGCCTGCAAAACTGTCTCACAGAAACAAAATTTTCACTGTTTACTTTAATATAATTAGTCACATATTCATCTGAGCTTAAAGCCCAAAATGAACATTTCTAAATTAGTCTGAATTTAATGGAATCATTTCTCATCCTCTTGCTAAAAATCAAAGATAACTTAAATCCAATTATTACATAAATAACTGCAACCAAAGAAAGTTTTCCACACAATGTGAAAATATGCTACACAAGATCTTCACATTATCCTGTTTATTGCAAGTTATGTTCAATGTCACAAAATTACAATATAATTAAAAACGTCCACATACTAAAGAGTTTTTACATGGATTTGACCTGTACATAAGGAATAAAAAATATTCCCTATTAAATACATTGCCTCATTTAATATTTATTATAAATTGTAGAGTTAGGTCCTATTATTTACATGATTTGACAGATAAGAAATTTTATGAATATTTTATAGACAAGTGGCTTGTCAACATTCAGAGGAGGAAGTGAAATCTGCACTGAAACTCAAAATTTTGATTCCAGAGTCTATGCTCCTAACTACTACCCTACAATATTCCATGGAGTTTTGCATTTTATTAAGGTTTATACTCAGATTTCTGCCTTTATTGAATGTACGCATACACTCAAAACTTCAGATGTCCTGGTATGTTCTTTTCTGTTGTTTGGCCCTGGCACATTCATAATTCTTAATAGATACAGTGTGTGATATGATGTCTCATTATCTTGAGACTTCTATCAAACTATGTTATATCCTTCAATATAATGAATATAATGGACTATTGTTCCTAAGGTAATAGAATAAAAAATAACATGAAGGATAATGAAATGTTCAGCTATGTTATATATTGTATCCCCTTTTAGGAATCAAGAGAGTAAGGACTCAAAAACAATTGCTCTCTCCCTTTCACAATTACTGTTTTCTATTTGTAATTAGGTAAAACATCATGACCTAATTATGACATAAAGAATAATTAATTGTTATAAACTAGAAAAACTAAAGCTTGTTTAAGAATCAGGACTGTTCTGTAGTGAAATGAATGAAATGGTTCAGCCTCCCTGTTAAAAACCTGAAATACCTGATTGAAGTAGTTAAGACATTTGCCTTCCTGCCTTGCTTTTTCTAACTAGTGGTAAATTGGTTATTCTGCAAACAGAGGAAAGACAAATCTTCAGGAAGGTAGCACATGATGAAGAGTATAAAGCTATTACAGAATGCATAAGAAGTACTAATGAATACCATACAGTCATGTCCACACAGCCTTAGAATGAGGAGAAAAAAAAACATAAAAATGCTGATTATGAAACTACCATCCCACCAACACAAGAAATAAAACAGAAACAATTGAATCAATGAAATGTCAATTTTTCCCAGTATAGTTTATCCTTCTGATAAATCAGTAAATATTAAATAAGGAGAAAATAATGAGCATTAACTTATTTTAATAGACACATAAAGTAGAAACTGTGTCAAAAATCAGATTTGTTTGGGCAATGGTTTCAATCTTTTGTTCTGTCTAATTAAAAATGTCCTAATCAGACTGTAATTGGTAACTGGTCAATTGTTATTCAAGTAAGTTGGCAGGCAGTTCCATTTGGGAATCACACCACATTTATTTCCTAAAATGGAGACTATGCCATAATTTTTTGGTCCTTAGCCTTAAACTTTTCTTGGAGCTAACACCAATGATTGCAGAAATGATTTGGTTCAGTGAATACTTCTTCCAGAAAAGTCAAAGTGTTAATCACACAAATGACCTTGAAAAGCCTACTAATATTTGAAGAGAGTCACTTTGACAGAATGGATGACACCAGTGTCATGTTGTCTAACCAAGGTAAGAACAACTTGCTACTAACATAATTGTTTCAAGACAGAAATAACAAATTACATGAAGTCACAGTCTCCTGAAGCAGTTATTTTTGACACGAATCTATTTCAGTTTGGAACTGCTTTAGATATTCTTGGCTCTGGCAGTATGATAAAACCTACCTTATGCCTAATACCAATTAATCAGATAATAAAGTGTGCATGTTTTCCTTTAACATATTACTAATTACTGGATTCAGTGTAGATGCTATAAAACTATCTATCAGCATTAACATTTATGCCCTGTCAGTTATTCTGTTATTAAAAAAAAAAATTAGCCACCAATTGCCCATATATATGAGTGTAAATCATGTTATATTTCTCTATAAGCAATATGTCTCTTTGATAACACATGCAAATTAAGAGATTTGTAAAAAACTCTTTGTGATGATGCATGCTAAATAAACTGACACTAATAACATAGCTATAATTGTGTTTTAATAACTATATTTTGGGTTTAACTTATTATACCACCTAGTTTTTTGAATAGCCATTTTTATTCCATATGATTCAGAACATTTTATAAATGAATACATAAAAACTCTTTAATGTTTGTTTCTTATGATATTTAAAGTTAAGAAGACATCTTAAAATCTGAATCATCCTGGGGTGCCTGGGTGGCTCAGTGTGTTCAGCATCCAGTTCTTGATCTCAGCTCAGGTCTTGAACTCAGGGTCGTGAATTTAAGTTCCATTATGGGCTAAGGACTGGGCATGGAATCTACTAAAAAAACAAAAACAAAACAAACAAACAAAAAAACCCACTTCTGAGTCATTCTTTCAGACAAACAAATGGTTAAATGGTAAGAACTTCCACTTCACTTTGTAGTGACTCTGAGTAACAGGGTGATTAGCACCTAAGGACCTTTTTCTCTCCTGGAGCTAGACAATTTGTTTTTCATCTGGTAATTTTTGTATTGAGCTCACTCAATAACTTAGCAATAATGACCATCCTGAGGCATCTGGTGCTGAGTTATCTAATGTGTAAGAAGGAGGAAATTGCATATAGACCTGGAACCTGGTTGAAATTATTGTCATTTTACACATCCTGCCCCCAGATTAGGGAAGTTTGTAGCTATAATTTATTCAAATAAGCCTTATTCTCCTTTTCCCACTCCTCATCTTCTGGGAGTCCTACAATGGAGATATTATTTAACTTTATGGAATCACTGAGTCCCCTAAATCTACCTTCATGTTCTAATATTTTTCTTTCCCTCTTTTTTTTGGCTTCATTATTTCCATCATTTTATCTTCTATATCACTGAGTCACTCTTCTGCTTCATTTGTCCTCATTTTTATGGCCTCCATTTGAGACTGCATCTCAGTAATAGCATTTTTATTTTTGGTCTGACAAGATTTTAGTTCTTTTATCTTTACAGTAAGGAATTCTCTAGTGTGTTCTATGTTTTTTTTTTTTTTCCCAAGCCAACCTGGTATCTGTATAATCATAGTTCTAAATTCTGTTCAGACATCTTACTTATATCCATATTGACTGAATCCCTGGAAGTGATTACTACTGTCTGTTCTTACTTTGTGGCAAGTTTCTCTGCCTCATCATTTTGTCAAAAAAAGAAAAGATGAAAGAAAGAGAAAACAATAAAAACAAAACAAAACAAACAACAACAACAACCGGTTTAAAAAAAAAAAAAAACAGTTAGATCCTGGGTGTGTTTTTGTCTGCTTGTTTAAAGAAACTAAAACCGAAAATAAGAAAGTAATATATGTGTATGCAAATGAAATACAATGCAATGAAAGGGAATAAAAAATTAAAAATGTATATAATATATATATAAATAAAATTTTTAAATGAATTGAAAAAATAAAATTAAAAATAATCTAAAAGACTAAAGAATAAAAATACAAAGAATGCCATATACTGTTTTCCTCCAGAGCTGAAGCTTTGCAGCCCTCTATGATCAGTAAATTTGGTGAGAGGAGGTTGTTTGTCCTGGTTTCCTGGGACAACGGCCTGTTACACTGATTCTCAGGTAGACTTGCCTTAGTGGCAACACCACCCCAATGTGCAGAGGCACGGCTTGGTGGAAGCAGCTCCAGACTCCACTAGGTGGCGCACTTTTGATCCCTGAATGCTTTCAGCGCTGATGGGCCGGATTAATATGGCTGTGCCTGATCTCTAGCCCGAGCTGAAAAATTTGCACAGGGGCCCTCACAGAAAAGCAATCAATCACTCTTTTCTATCTGGTTTCCATCAGAAATCTGTGTTCACCTGCTTGTGACCAAGCATTTTAATCTCAGGCACGCAACTGAATGTCAAAACTCCAAATTTAAGGAACTCCTATAGTGTGGGCATGGGCTGTTTCTCCCATTGAATCCTTCAGTGCTTTTGCCTTTTGCTGGAACCCTCCCAGGAAAGCGGTCACATGACAGTGCAGCAGTTCTCAGTTTATGGCAACACAAAGCAGAAAGCCAGCACCTAGACTCACTATTTTCACCTGGCTTCCCCACTCCTAAGCCTAGGAATTCTGCTACACTCAGGCACCACCCTTTCTTCTTTCAAACCCAGGGATCCTGAGACCACTGTCACACCTGGGATTCCACTCTGCTTCATGACCTGAGCACCTTTATGCCAGGCAAGTCCCACACTGTAGCAGATTTCTAGAAGTTCTGATTTTCCATTCCATTGCTTATAATACTTTGTAGTAGCCCCCTTAAGTAGGTTCCCTCCCTTCCCCCATACCTCAGCTATATCACACCTGATTCAAGTCTCTACACATCTTACCTTCCAAATGGTGGTCACTTTTCTACTTGTAGATTTGCAGTGTTTGTTTTCTCAGATCTCCAGTTGATTTTTTGGGCATTCAGAATGATTTGATAACTATCTAGTTGTATTTGAGGGATGAGACAAATTTGCTTCTGCCATCTTATCCTCCCCAGAAACATACTTATTATGTAGTTATGTATGTATGAATTTTGCATGAACCTGGAGGCAAGAATAGTAGTTTCCCATTTTGCAATTTAGGATAATAAAAAAGTTCACATCATTGCATTTATGTAGTCCTTACTTAACTGATGTGATTAAAAGGGATATAAATATATACCTTTATATGTATGTATATTATGTATATATGTACATATATCTTTATATGTATATGTACATATAATCTCAAAATGTTTCTTTTTTTGATATTACAAAAATCACTTAAGTTCACTTATTACCACAAAAGATTTTATAGCATGAAGCAAATATTTCATTAGAGAGGCAATAAACATGTTGAAATGGAAAGAAGTATTTTTGATACCTTTATACAAATCTGGTAACGTTAATATCTCTTGAAGTTGACAAAATACTATGCAGGCTACTACTAACATTGTGTATCCTGGCTCTTAGAAGCTGTAAGACTTTTTGTTTGTTGTTTGTTGTATATAACTATAAGTTGAATAGATATTAAATGAACCCATTAGTGAGAAATTACCGTACTTCTCTTCTGCAACCCAGAAGAACCCACTGGTGAGTAATGCAGAAAACACATTCAATCTTACTGTCCCCAAATAACAAGAATTTTAACAAAGTACCTGAAATTGATCTCATTTAGTAAAAGGATGTTTTTCAGAAATATAACTGTATTTCATCATTTCAAAAGAGATAAGCAGACTTAAGAAGGTCAGTTAACTACATATGGAGGGAGAGAGAAACGTATATGATTTCTCCCTTACTATCAATGCCTTCTTAGTGTTTGCCTCTAAATTTAATAAGGGCTGCTGTTCAATATAAAAGAGGTTAATTTAGAATTTAAATCAGTAATAAATACCTTTGGTCAGCTCTTTACTTAAAATATCATATAACAAAATATTTAAGAAAAAGGAATATGTGGCATTAGTGAAGTTAATAAGGTAAAAATGATAATGATAATAATTATAATAGCTAATATTTATTGAGTCCATACTATATGTCCAGTATTATCAGAAGCACTACAAATGTACAATTTCATTTAAAACATATCAAATCTATGAATGATATCATTTCATGGATTCATCCATTTTATATTTTAGAAAACTGAGTACTAGAGAGATTAAATAACTTACCCATGTTTACCTAGCTTGTTAGTGACAGACATGGGATTCAATTTCAAATAAACTTTACTCCATATACAAGCATACAATGAAAAAGCATAAAATATCTGAGACATTCCAATGCAAGCACTCCTTCCAGACATAAAATTCGAACATATTAATGTGTCCTTTTCCATTTGAAGGATCCTGGTTATAAAGTTGAAAACAGAAAATCAGGAAAGAAACCACCAGCATTACATTTTTAGGATGCCCTCAAATAGAGTTAAAAGTACTCCTTGAGAAAAATTCACCTCAGATTATAATCATGGTAGCTATATCTTCAGCTAAGACTAGGTTTTAGGTGACAATAATGATGAACATAATTTGTGGTCTAAAACTGAGTGTTTAGAAAGTGAAGCAAAGCTTTCTTTTTTTTTTTAAGATTTTATTTATTTATTTGACAGACAGATATCACACAAGCAGGCAGAGAGGCAGGCAAAGAGGGGAGGGGAGAAGCAGGCTCCCTGACGAGCGGAGAGCCCAATGTGGGACTGGATCCCAGGACGCTGGGATCACGACCCGAGCGGAAGGCAGCGGCTTAACCCACTGAGCCACCCAGGCGTCCCTTGGTTCACAATGTCATCAAACTGATTGATATTTAAGTTTCACATATTGATGATGGTATTGAACAAGCTTATTCTGATTCTGTCAACATATTTGTTTCAAGTCCTTTGATGACTTTCTCGCTGTTAAAATTAGCAAGATACTTAGGATGCCTTGAATGTTATTTTGAACCAGTTCTATTTTAGCAATAGCTTTTATTTATATTTTTAGTAAGGACTTTCATCCAGTGTTCAGTTTGATTAATAACAGCTAGCTCTTCTAAATTCAAACAGCTACAACTCCAAATGCTGTGCGCTTTGAAAACACAGTTAACACCACAATGCATTTGATTAACCTTTCTGCTCTATTGAGAAAAAGAAAATCTAAGTGTCAGCAAGAGATATCAAAGTCTAAAATACGGTTTCCAAAAGTCTTTGGTAGCATTATCTTGTCCCTACATTATAGTCTTGAGCATCATTGATATAGAGAAGAAAGAAATTTGAAGATTTAGCATTACAGGGGCACCTGGCTGGCTCAGTAGGTTAAGTATCCAACACTTGATTTCAGCTCAGGTCATAATATCAGAGTCATGAGATTAAGTCCTGCATTGGGCTCTTTGCTGGATATGGAATCTACTTGGTATTCTCTCCTTTTCCCTCTGCCACCTCAAAAATAAATAAATAATTTTAAAATACGAGTGAAATTAATTAATTAATAACTGATTTAGAATTATAATAAAACCTTTCTGAATCTGAGTAATTGCTGGGTTGAACCATTTTGAATTTTTAGAGAAATGTGGTTATCACAACTCATTCTCTGAGATTGTAATTGCTTGAGATTGAATTTAAAATTCATACAAGAACATTTAGAACACTTAGAGGAAAAATCGTCTTTGGATTTACATAAAGAACATCTTTTTGTATAGTGGGATTTAATAGTATTTCTTTGGGACTTTTTCAAAGTTAACATATCTTGAATTTAAATGAGATATTAGAGAGGGTTTGAATTATAAAGCTTACAAAGCAAGATAGTTTAGTAAACTAGAGTTTTAGATAAGTAATCATTGTATACATAAAATTGCACTGTATTTCAAGTTCATATAGTAATTTCAGTTAACTCTTTATAGTGTTTAAAAATAAAGATTTGTGTAATGAATACATAAAACTCATACATGCAGGCTATTCTTTTATTAACAGGCTAAATGCCTTAAACCATTTATTCTTTTTAATTACTTAGAAATACCCTGTAAAATTGTATAATATTCAGTGTGTTTGATAAACTGTTCCTTAATGAGAGATTATGGAGCTTAGTGATAAGAGAATTGACTATAGAGTCAGATGCATTTTCCAGGGTTTAAATTCTGGCTCTATTTTTTGATGCTTAACATTTTAATAATTATTAAACCTTACTTCATATGGTTGCTATGACATTGAGTTAATTCATTTAAAGTTCCTTTTTTAATTTAATTTTATCTTTTATAAATATATAATGTATTATTAGCCCCAGGGGTACAAATCTGTGAATTGCCAGGTTTACACACTTCACAGCACTCACCATAGCACATACCCTCCCCTATGTCCATAACCCAACCACCCTCTCCCTACCCTCTTCCCCCATGCAACCCTCAGTTTGTTTTGTGACATTAAGAGTCTTTTTTGGTTTTTCTCCCTCCCAATCCCATCTTGTTTCATTTATTTTTTCCAACCCCCACCCCCATTGCATCTCCACTTCTTCATATCAGGGAGACCATATGATAGTTTTCTTTCTCTGATTGACTTACTTCACTAAGCATAATAACCTCTAGTTCCATCCACGTCATCGCAAATGGCAGGATTTCATTTCTTTTGATGGCTGCATAGTATTCCACTGTATATATATACTACTTCTTCTTTATCCATTCATCTGTTGATGGACATGTAGGTTCTTTCCATACTTTGGCTATTGTGGACATTGCTGCTATAAACATTGGGGTGCACGTGCTCCTTTGGATCACTACGTTTGTATCTTTAGGGTAAATACCCAGTAGTACAATTGTTGGGCCATAGGGTAGCTCTATTTTCAACTTTTTGAGGAATTTCTTTCATGAATACTTTATAGTTTTCTGAGTATAGATTATTTGCCTCTTTGGTTAGGTTTATTCCTAGGTATCTTATGGTATTGCATGCAATTGTAAATGGGATTGTCTCCTTAATTTCTCTTTCTTCTGTCTTGTTGGTGTAAAGAAATGCAACTGATTTCTGTGCATTGATTTTATATCCCAACACTTTACTGAATTCCTGTACCAGTTCTAGCAGATGTGGAGTCTTTTGGGTTTTCCACATATAGTATCATATCATCTGCAAAGAGTGATAGTTTCACTTATTCTTTGCCAATTTGGATGCCTTTATCTTCTTTTTGTTGTCTGATTGCTGAGGCTAGGACATCTAGTACTATGTTGAATAGCAGTGGTGATAATGGACATCCCTGCCGTGTTCCTGACCTTAGCGGAAAAGCTATCAGTTTTTCTCCATTGAGAATGATATTTGCAGTGGGTTTTTCATAGATGGCTTTGATAATATAAAGGTATGTGCCCTCTATCCCTACACTTTGAAGAGTTTTGACAAGGAAGTGATGCTGTACTTTGTCAAATGCCCTTTCAGCATCTATTGAGAGTATCATATGGTTCTTGTTCTTTTTTTTTATTAATGTATTTCATCACATTGATTGATTTGCAGATTTGAACCAACCTTGCAGTCCTGGAATAAATCCCAACTGGTCGTGGTGAATAATCCTTTTAATATACTGTTGGATCCTATTGGCTAGTATTTTGGGGAGAATTTTTGCAACAGTGTTCATCAAGGATATTGGTCTGTAAGTCGCTTTTTTGATGGGATCCTTGTATGATTTTGGGATCAAAGTGATGCTAGCCTCATAAAACGAGTTTGGAAGTTTTGCTTCCATTTCTATTTTTTGGAACATTTTCAGGAGAATAGAAATTAATTCTTCTTTATATGTTTAGTAGAATTCCCTTGGGAAGCTGTCTGGCCCTGGGCTTTTGTTTGTTTGGAAATTTTTGATGAATGTTTCAATCTTACTGGTTATGGGTCTGTTCAGGTTTTCTATTTCTTCCTGGTTCAGTTGTGGTAGTTTGCATGTCTATAGGAATGCATCAATTTTTTTCTAGATTGTCAAATTTGTTAGTGTAGAGTTGCTCATAATATGTTCCTATAATTGTATTTCTTTGGTGTTGGTTGTGATCTCTCCTCTTTCATTCATGATTTTATTTATTTGGGTCCTTTCTCTTTTCTTTTGGATAAGTCTGGCCAGGGGTTTATCAATCTTATTAATTCTTTCAAAGAACCAGCTCCTAGTTTCGTTGATTTGTTCTATTGTTTTGTTTGTTTGTTTTAGTTTCTATTTCATTGATTTCTGCTCTGATCTTTATGATTTCTCTTCTCCTGCTGGGTTTAGGCTTTCCTTGTTGTTCTTTCTCCAGCTCCTTTAGGTGTAGAGTTAGGTTGTGTATTTGAGACCTTTTTTGTTTCTCGAGAAAGTCTTATATTGCTATATATTTTCACCTCAAGACTACCTTTGCTGTGTCCCCAAATTTTGAACCATTCTGTTTTTATTATTCATTTGTTTCCATGATTTTTTTCAATTTTTCTTTAATTTCCTGGTTGACCCATTCATTCTTTAGAAGGATGCTGTTTAGTCTACATGTATGTGGGTTCTTTCCAATTTTCCTTCTGTGATTGGGTTCTAGCTTCAGAGCACAGTGGTCTGAAAATATGCAAGGAATGATCCCAATCTTTTGATACCAGTTGAGACCTGATTTATGACCCAGGATGTGATCTATTCTGGAGAATGTTCCATGGGCACTAGAGAAGAATGTGTATTCTGTTGCTTTGGGGTGGAATGTTCTGAATATATCTGTGATGTCCTTCTGGTCCAGTGTGTCATTTAAGACCTTTATTTCCTTGTTGATCTTTTGCTTGGATGATCTGTCCACTTCAGTTAGGAAAGTGTTAAAGTACCCTATTATTATTGTATTGTTGTCGATGTGTATCTTTGATTCTGTTAGTTGGTTTATATAGTTGGCTGTTCCCATGTCAGGGACATAGATATTTAAAATTGTTAGATCTTTTTGTAGGACAGACCCTTTGAATATGATATAGTGTCCTTCCTCATCTCTTATTATAACATTTCGCTTAAAATTTAATTGAGCTGATATAAGGATTGCCACCCCAGCTTTCTTCTGATGTCCATTAGCATTGTAGATTGTTTTCCACCCCGTCGCTTTAAATCTGGATGTGTCTTCGGGTCTAAAATGAGTTTCTTGTAGGCAGCATATGGATGTTTTTAAATTATTATGAATCCCTGTGTCTTTTGATTGGGGAATTTAGCCCATTTACATTCAGGCTAACTGTTGAGAGATATGAATTTAGTGCCATTGTATTGCCTGTAAGGTGACTATTACTGTATATTGTCTGTGTTCCTTTCTGATCTACTACTTTTAGCATCTCCCTTTGCTTAGAGGACCCCTTTCAATATTTCCTGTAGAGCTGGTTTGCTGTTTGCAAATTCTTTCAGTTTTTGTTTTTCCTGGAAGCTTTTTATCTCTCCTATTTTCAATGATAACCTAGCTGGATATATTATTCTTGGCTGCATGTTTTTCTCATTTAGTGCTCTGAATATGTCATGCCTTTTCTGGCCTGCCAGCTCTCTGTGGATAAGTCTGCTGCCAATCTAAAATTTTAACCTTGTATGTTACAAACTTCTTGTCCCGGGCTGCTTTCAGGATTTTCTCTTTGCCGCTAAGACTGGTAAATTTTACTATTAGATGACAGGGTGTGGACCTATTCTTATTGATTTTGAGGGGAATTTCTGCACCTCCTGGATTTTGATGCTTGTTTCCTTTGCCATATTAGGAAAATTCTCTAAGATAATTCTCTCCAATATACCTTCTGCTCCCCTCTCTCTTCTTCTTCTTCTGGAATCGCAACTATTCTAATGTTTCATCTTATGGTATCACTTATCTCTTGAATTCTCCCCTGGTGGTCCAATAGTTGTTTGTCTCTCATTTGCTCAGCTTCTTTATTCTGTCATTTGGTCTTTTATATAACTAACTCTCTCTTCTGCCTCATTTACCCTAGCAGTAAGAGCCTCAATTTTTTATTGCACCTCATTAATAGCTTTTTTGATTTCAACTTGGTTAGGTTTTAGTTCTTTTATTTCTTCAGAAAGGGCTTTTATTTCTCCTGACAGGGTTTCTCTAATATTTTCCATGCCTTTATAGAGCCTCTAGAACCTTGAGAATCATCATTCTTAACTCTAGTTCTGACATATTACCAATGTCTTTATTGATTCGGTCTCTAGCCTTTGGTACTGCCTCTTGCTCTTTTTGTGTGTGTGTGTGTGTGGTGAGTTTTTCTGCCTTGTCATTTTGTCCAGATAAGAATATATGAAGGAGCAAATGTAATACTAATAGGATGGCAAAGACCCCAGGAAAATGTGATTTAACCAAATCAGGAGAGCCCCCAAATTGTGGGTGGGGAGAAAGGGGCTAAAAAAGAAGTTCTGGGAAAAAATTTTTAAAAATAACAAAAAATATAAAAAAGAAATATATAG